>RJWM01009930.1:0-65662 GCA_004363535.1 Dasyprocta punctata | reverse complement strand
TGGGGAAAAGAAATCCTTTCAGGATGCATCGGTGAACGGACTAGGCAGTTTATGAGGCAGAGTTAGAGAGTAAGCGAAAATGGGGACAGCACGTCAGCGTGAGCAGTTGAGAGGGCCCGTTTCTTTGTTTTTCGGTACTGTGGCTTGAACCGAGGATCTCTACACTGAGCTGCATCCCCAGTCAGATTTCTACTCTTTACTTTGAGACAGGGTCTCACTAAGTCACTAAGCTGACCAGGCTGGGTGGCACTTAGGATCCCCCTGTCTCAGCCTATCAGAGAGCTGGAATTACAGGCATGCACCATGCCTGGCTGTACAGGGGTCACATTTCTGGTGAAGAGGATCAGACTGGCCTATTTGTAAAAGAATGAAGCCAGTGGACTTGTGGAGGTGGGTCGGGGTCTGCTTGATCATCATCTTCATTCTGCTTTTGCAAGATGGCACTGGGAGGAATCCGTACCACTGAGGGGCAATTCAGTCTGCAGACATCTGCTCGTGGTTTCTGTTTGGGGCAGTTTCAGTCTAGTGAAAGCTATGTTGGAACCCAAGGGGACGTTAGTGTAGGGCAGTAACTAGAGACTTCTGGGCACAGCTGAATGTCCTGGAAATCTCTTAGCTTGGTGTCCCAGTCTTGAAGGGGGACGTGCAGGCTTGGTAAATTCAAGGCTGACCAACCTATTTTGCAGTATTTAGACAGACACTACTGAAGTGAATAATATGTCTACATGCAGGACTGGATCTGCCCAAGTGTTTAAGGTAATAAAATGAAGGTCAAGATTTGTTCTGCTTTTCAGTTACCTACCGAGCATCTATAAGCCCAAATGAAGAATCAAAAACCACTTTCAGTTTCTCAGTTGCCTCAGAAGAAAACACAGTCATGTTCTTCATGAGTAACAGGTTAAGGACCGGGAGTTCTGTTTGTCCTTTTGTTCTTTGTTCCTGGGGTGGTCACTGGGTTAAGTCCACTTGATGTTTTCCTGTGAGTCTACTGGGGCTATGCTATTTTATCTCATCTCATCTCATCTCATCTCATCTTATTTTATTTTATTTTATTTTATTTTATTTCCCAGCTTGCTGTTTTCAGCTCAATTTTTTTCCCTCTGATACATTTTGAAGATCACTGATCTTTTCTTCTATAGTATTAGGTTGCTCTTAAATCTAGCTGGTGAATTTTAAACCTAAGATACTGAATTTTTCCTCCCTTGAAATTCAGTTTGATTCCTTATAATACATTGGTACCATGCTTCATGAACTTGGTTCTTTCCACAAACCAAGTTGGATGAGAACTGGATCAAATTTGATGGTTAGATACAATGTTTAGTTTATGAGGGAACTGGATTCACTTCTCATCCAGTTCAGTTTGTGGCTGCAACTGTGGAGAGAATTGAGTTCTTGAGCCAAAGTACCACTTAGTTTTATTTATCTTACGTTAAATCAACGGCCCTCCTCTTTAATTATATTTTACTGGCTATGGTAAAGTCTTGGCTTGCTCATTTCTTAATATTAGTCATTTTGGGGTCTAATTTTGCTTCTGGTTATAGGTAACAATTTTCCTGTCCTTAGAATGTCTAGTGATTTGGGATTGGGCATTAGTTGGACACTGGACACTGTAACATCACAACTTTGGTGCCCAGCTTTCCTTGTTTGCCTTAACAAAGGTGTAGTGATATTGTTTTTGACCTACTACTAGGTTCCTTGAAGATCTGCTTGGTCCTGTTAAGGCATGTCTTTGAGCTTTGCTAGGGTGTGTCTAGTGTAACTTTAAAGTTAGTTCAGCACTAATGACAATAAGTGATATTTCTGGGTCATGACTGAATGCCACAGGTCTGCCTACTTTAGACACAATCTGAATTTGTTCCCATGCTTTGTGACCTATGATAATTGCTCTGCACAGAAGTTTTGTGTTTTAGTTTGTGTTTCTGAATGTTAGACCAGCCGCGTGGAAATTCACCTGAGGCACCCAGAGCTTAGCACTTAGCTGAGGCTGCAAGGAGACTCTATGTGCATTTCTGAAGCTTTGCTGCAAAATCCAGCTTTCTCAAGTTTTGATGTCTGTCTCCTGAGCTCAGTAAACCTATGTCTCCTTGTTTTCCCTCCTGTGCCAGAAAGTGCCTTTGGCAGAAAAGTGAAATAATTATGAAGCTAACATTCTTTGTTTCTGTTTCCTACCTATTGTCCAATATCTGAACTGTTTAATGTATTTTTCTTTGTTTTTGTCTTTTGGGGTTTTTTTGGTGGTGGGGTTGGGAGACAGTCTTGCTATACATTATGGGCTGGCCTTGAACTCACCACGTAGCTCAGAATGGCTTCCAACTCACAGCAAACCTCCTGCCTCAGCCTTCTGAGAGCTGGGGTTATAGGAATGTACCGCCACATTCTGCTCATATATTTTTCAATGCCTCAATTATTTAATATATTGTTCCCTGGTTTCTCTTATCCGTTTATGATTATTTATAGCTCCAACATCAGTTGCTTTGTTTTGGATAAGTGTACAAATCAGCTGAAACTTGATGTCTGTAAATGCCTCAATAGGTACAGGAATCCACATCACCCTGATCTCAAAAGAATCCCTTTTGCTCATTTTCAATCACTATCACTTCCCACAAGCAAACTGTTTTACTTTGTTTCAGTTCATTCATTCATCAAACAATGTATTGGTCAAACAATGGCTGTGCAGGGAGAACAAGTTAGTCAAGTTCCCTGATTCAGGACCTGGGCATCTCATAAATAAACATGAAATTATAGGAACAATACGTGTTTCACGCAGAGGCTGATGGTGGCATAAAGACCTTTAGTAGAGCCAGGTGTGGTGGCACACACCTGTAATCCCAGCACTCCAGGAGGCTGAGGAAGGAGGATCACAAGGAGAAGTGAAGCCAAGCCAATTATTGACTTCCTGAGACCCTGTCTCAAAAGGGAAAAATGAGCCGAGGATGTAGCTTTGTGTGAAGGCCCTGGTTCAATCCCCAGTAACAAAGCAAAACAAAACAACAGAAAACAATTATAGGATGCATTTTCCTCACTTAACTGGCATGTTTCTCATGACAGTTTTCATGGAAAAATTGCATAAGCCAGGTCCTAAACAATGAATAGGCATTAGCTCAGGAGAAACTGGAAGACAGAGCTGAGAAGAACACTCCAGAGATGGGAGAGAAATCCTGTGTGAGTGTCCCTACCACAGGCACAAGGTCCTGCCAGGGAAGTCAGGAGCCAGGGCCTCTGATGCTTCCTGGAGGTAGAGGGGCCATCGGACTGGGCCGTGCAAGCTGAATTCAAGGTTTCAGGGTTCACACTGATCAACGGGAGACCATTGGAACATTTGGAAATAGGTACGCCACCTAGGTTTGCATTTTAAAAGATTGTATTAGCTGCCCTTTGTAGGGTGAATACGGTTCCAGAGACCTGCTAGAAGGTTTTCCCAGTTGTCAAGGCAAGAGGCCGAGGCAGTCTAGCTAATCTGCTCATGGAAGAAGCAGAGAGTGAATATTATTCAGGAGGCAGACTCAAAAGACTGGTGGGGGGTGCTGGGGAATTAAGATGCAGGTGCCAGAATGACCTAGAAGAAGCCACCGAAGAGGGAAAAGTTGGAAGAGGTTTGTGCCGCGACTCTTGGGAGATGGCCTCTGGGAAAGTCTGAGTTCAGCGGGGTCACACGGCAGGCACTGAGATTTATTTATAAACTGGGAGGAGCTGGCCGGCAGGCCATGAGAGAAGTTCAGAGCGCAGGCTGGCATGCCATGAAGCCGTGGGGCCGCAGCCGCCGTGGGTGTGATGAGCTCAGCCGGGACAGGGGAGAGCTGCAGCCAGGGAACCCAAAGTGGAGGCTGCAGACATATAAGGCTGGGGCTCCAGCGGTAGAGAGGAGCCGGCCAGGCCTGGAGGGGAGGAGCAGCGGGGGCTGAGAGAGGTCCCGGAGGACCAAGTGGCTGGCAGCCAAAGGGAAGGGCTGTGTCAGAAGCCCCGGTGGCCTCTGGACCAGCACGACTGGGAAGGCAAGAGAGGGGAGCACCAGGTACACGGGTCCATGGCTTTGCACCTCGGGGTCAGACTTCTGTGGGTGCAGAGCCAGATGGGCAGCCGAGGGGAAGCTAGGGAGGCCGTGAACATTGGATCTGCAGAAGGAAGCTGCCAGAGGAAGGAGAGGGAAAGGATGCTTTTTATTGTTCTATTGCTGCGAAGCATCAGTTTGTGCCCAATGTAAGCAAGACCCGAGCATGTTTAAAAGCCCAGGGCAACACTGAGAGGGGGTGCTCAGTGTGGAAGAGAGGGGAGAAGGTCCCGAGACCGTGTTTCACAGCCGGAGGGGCTGGCAGGCTGGAGCGGGCGGGTGCCTGGGAGCAGGGGATTGTGTTTTGTAGAAGCTGAGGCAGCTCGTTCTCCAAACGACCCGCTTTGTTGTGAGGCAGGAGCAAGGTTCTCTGCAGAGAGCGAGCATATGCATGTGCATGGTGTGTGTGTGTGTGTGTGTGTGCGTGAACACACCTGTGTGTGGGTGTGCGTGTGCCTTGTGAAGGAGGTAGACAGATGGAGCTTTGCTCTGTAGTTGGGGGAAATGGAGTCCATATCTTGCCAGGTAGATGGAGACTGGACATCGGATTCCCATTAATCAGGGGTACTCCCCAGAAGGGACAGCAGGGTAGGTCCTACCTAGCTGGAGAGCCTGCAGAAAGGATGAATCACAGACGGAGGCCCTGCAGCTGGATGGCCCTGGAAAACAATGAAGCCCTGGACAGCCAAGCCAGAAAGGGGGCAGAGGATGGTGCTGGGAGATGGAGCTGGGGACAGGGTGGGGTGGTGCAAGTGGAGAAGGACATTGCACACCAGGAACCTGGCTCTGCCCTGAGCTCCGTGGGGCGCTGCTGAGGGGTTGAGAAGGAGGCAGTGACACACAGGGTGTGCACGAAGAAGCCGCCCTGTGTGGTGACGAGGGAGCAGGGCTGGGGCTGCCCCTGAGCAATGGGCTGGTGAGAGACAGGGCAGGTGGAGCAAAGGCCATGGCAGCTGGGAGGGTGCAGAGGAGTGGGGCTGACCTGGAGAGGTCACAGTGTCCTGTCACCCGCGGGCAGAGCTCACACACATCTAGGCCACAGCAGGGCAAGGGGAGAGGGCAGGGGCCACCACAGGAGGACGGGAGGTTGTGTCTCAGAACCCACTGAGGGAGCCATTGCCAGAACTGCACAGCTGTGGGGCCCCTCCACCAGATGTGTCTCTTTCTTCAGACACAATCCCTGCAGGATAAAGAAAGCACAGCAATCTTTCTGCCACCATTTCTTCAAGCCTTTCCCGTGTCTACCCCTCCCTCCCCACACTGTTTTCTTTTTGCTCCCCAGGAATCCAATTATGCATGAGTTAGGCCTCTGTTATTTTATTTTCTTTCATTTCCAGCTTGCTGTCTTCAGTTCGGATTGTTCTTATTGATTTGTTTGCAAGAATGTTGATCGTTTCCTCCATAGTATTATTCTCAAACCTGGCCAGTGACTTTGAGGCTGGGAGGGGAATGTGACTTCTGATTGGTGACAACATCGGGCGCTGCAATCACAGAATCCATAGGCCCTGCCGACCCTGAGATGTCACAGCAGCCCCCAGCCCCTGCCAAGTGTGCTGCAGACCCCACCCCAGCCTCGCTGTCAGTCCCAGCTCAACAGACAGTAGGAACTCAGGGTCTCAGTCTCACCTTCCTGGTGGTGGCCCCCCCCCACATTCCTGGGTGTGCTGCACCCCGCCTTATGGCTGGACTGCTGGGGGTGCGTGGGGGCCGGAAGCAAGTGCATAGAGCAATGAAGGACCCTGGTGGCTGCAACAAAGGAGCATGCCCTCCACCCAGGTGATGCTCTGTGCCAGCTCCCAGCGGGTCCACCATACAGGACCTCCTGTTTCCATTGCCTCTCTCACCAACCCCTGCCTAGTGCTGCTCTAGTGCTGGGGCCCTGCTTCACACAAACTTCTCTGCGCTGCTCCTTGGAGCTGCCTTGCTCTCATTCCCCTCTGGCCCTTGCCATGGCAGCTCTCCTAGCTTGAAGTTCTCTTCTCTGCTTTTCCTGTGCACCGTGTGTGTAAGTCAGTTTTCCATTGCTATGACAAAAGGCCTGAGAAAAGCAACTTGAAAGAGGAAAGATTTACTTGGCTCATGATTTCTGAGGTTTCAGTCCATGCTGCCCTGACTGTATGGCTTTTAAAGGGAAGACAAGGTAGAACATCATAACAGCGAGAGCCTGTGAAAGAGGAGTCTGCTCTCCTTGTGATAGCCAGGAAGCAGAAAGGGGGAAGAAACATCCAGGAATGAGTATGCCCTTCACAGCCAGGCCCCTGATGACCCATCTCTTCCAACTAGGCCTGTCCTCCTGAAGTTTCTATCACCTCCTAATAGCATCACTAGCTCAGGCTAAGGCTTCAATATGTGGGCTTCGAGGAACATTCCAGACCCAAAGTATAACATCTTATTAACTTTTTTCAAGTCTCAGACAGTTGTCACATCCTCTGGAAGCCTTTCTTGTCACGGCACAGGTGTGCTCAGAGTTCACACTTGCTCATCACATCCACTCTTCGCACCTGGTGGCATTTGCTAATTGCCCATCTCCCCAACAGCCCCTGTCTCCTGTCTGTCCTCCTGTCTGACCCTTGCTCACACAGAGCCTTGCCTAGGCCTGCCTATGCTCACATGTCAACCCAGAGCCCTGGATGCACTCACAGACGGACACGCATGGTCGGTGGTCATCTGTCTGGTAATGAAGGTATAGTCACTTTGCAGGTGCAGCGGAAGAGAGGGCTGAAGTCACAGCTGGAAAGGGATTGGAGGGGGTGCCTTTTGAGCAGGGTAGAGCTAAGCAGTTTCCAAGGCTGGGAAACAGAATTTTATATGAGCACTGGGCGAGGAGGAGTAGGGTGTGATGGACAGCAGCGGGGAGTCTGGAGGCAGCTGGGCCGTGAGCTGTCTGCTTCTGGAGTCACATATAGACTCTGCAGACGGATGTGCCGGTGGGCAGTGGGTCAGGAGAAGGAAAGGGGGCAAAGCCCTGAGAGTGTTTAATGTAGGAGAGTTTCCACTTCTGTCCCCAAGAGACAATCTGGAAAGGTGTGGTAAAGCCAGTGATGTCTTCCTAATGGCGTAAGGATGGTGCAGGGACTGGACAGGTGGGGTGCTGTGAGCAGGGCTGGAGAAGCTTCCTAAACTGCTCAAATCAAAGTCTCATCCAATCCTCACTGAATTCAGTAACAGCAGCAATAATAGAAGTAATTTATTGAGCACTTGCTGCATGCTGGTTCCCATGCTGCTCACTTCATCACACTCCATCCTCCAAACAACCCTCAAAGGTTCTACTGTGAGGGTCAGGATGCCCGCCGCGCGTAGGAAGAAACCAACAGACGCCTTCTCATGCAATGGGCAAGGGGTCTTTATTGTCCAAGCATGCGTGGGGCTCACTGAACACGCAGGAACCGAGAGCCCCAAGTCGAGCCTGAGCAGGGCTTATAAGCTATAGAACAAAGGGAGGAGGAGTCCTTGCAAGCGTGGTCACAGAAGCAGATGGCATTGGTCAGTTTAAATGGCTTTTTACATTTATTGGAGGAGACGACCATGGGGACATCTAAAGTTGGGCGGCGGAGGGCGCTTCCTAATATGGGCAGCAGATGTGCAGGAAAGGTACATTCTGTGAATTCCTTAGTCATGAGAGGGGGCTGTTTTTATCTCGCAACCCAGATTTCTGGTCAGCTCTGTCCTTGTCTTTATCTAACTTAGGCAGCTTTAAACTGTAACAGCTCAATTCCTGGAATATTGGGAGGAGGTGAGCAGCACAGACCATGCACTTTTAACAGGAGAAAATTTCTCTTACACTACAAAGGTGAAAAAGAGAACTGATGTCTCCCATCATGCGCATCACAGCTGGGTGCAAGCCCAAGTCTGTCCTAGAGTTTCCAATTGCAATGAGGTCCTTAGTCTTGTTAATAGCAAGAATTACAACACACCTAGTTTTGCAGCTCTTCCTTGGCTTCAACAGCAATTATAGAATTGCAATCTGAACCCAGAGTGGTTCAAAATTGTTTCATGGTACCATGTGGGTGGGTTTAATTAGTAAGAAAAGGAAGTAACATATGGAAAACAGAAGCAAGGTACAGAGACATCTGAACTGGTCACAGTTTGGTTTGCAACCATCTTATTTGAATATGGTTTGACCAGTTGGCAGCTTGTGATTGGTTGAGACTCGGCTACTTGTTACAAGAGTAGGTTACAGTCTGCTTCCCTACCAAGTTAGACTACAATTCACTATGGATGGAGAAAGCACTAGGCCAAACTGAACTCATTTTAACACTTTGAAATCTCCCTGGTGCTCAAGTGTTGTTGGATGAGGCTTTTAGATGGGGCAGACAATTGTGGTTGGAGATGGGTCTCAGAAGGCCACCAGCAGAAGGCCACCAGCACTCGGGACACCTGGGGGCCACAATTCCCAGGCAGACACTTGCTCTAGGGTTCCACTTGGTGACAGACACAAACACACCCGGAAATGCCTGTGGCCTAGACAGGCAGTCGGGGTGAGAAAATGATCCAATCTGCACAAAAGAAATGAAAACTATCTGGAGGGTGAGAGATTACTTTCAGGACAAGGATTGGGAATTTGAAAATTACTTTCACTGTCTTATTCTTACAAAACAAACTTAGGATGCAACAACAGCAAAGATCATGAAATTGGGGACCTGAGACCTGATTTTGAATCCCAGACAGCACACAAAACAACCTGGTGATCTGGGATAAGTTACACGTCACACCCGCTCAGGTGCCTGTACAAACAACACAGTAATGACCTGTTTTGTGGGGTTACTTGGAGTTTGAATGGGGTTCCATTAGAGAGCTGTCAGTTGGTAATGTGTGGAGTGTGGAAGGGTCCCTGCCTGGATCCTCAGCTTACCATTCCTCCGTGCTTCTCTTTCTTGCAGACTTATTTTATTTCCTGATGGCTTCTTTCTTTTATCATCTCTTCCTTTTTGTTGGCCTCTGGGCTCCCATCTACTGCAAGCCCTCGTCCAATGCCCCCAGCAGAGGGGCTCCACAGCCTCCCTGTACCAAGAGCAGCCCCACCTCCCAGGTGTCTTCCGGCAGCACCAACTTTGCCTTCCGCCTGTACCAGAGACTGACTCTGCAGCGTCCGGGTCAGAACATCTTCTTCTCCCCCGTGAGCATCTCCACCTCCCTGGCCATGCTGTCCCTGGGGGGCCACTCAGCCACCAAGACTCAGATCCTCAGGACCCTGGGCTTCAACCTCACAGTCACACCGGAACCTGCCATCCACCAGGGTTTCCAGCACCTGGTCCATGCACTAAATGTCCCCAACAAAGAACTAGACTTGAGGATAGGCAGTGCCCTCTTTGTTAAAAAAGGGCTCCAGCTTCAGGCAAGTTTCTTAGACACAGCCAAGAGGCTGTACGGCTCGAAGGTCTTTTCCATGGATTTCTCCAACACCTTCAGTGTCCAGAGGATCAACAGCTATGTGGAAAAGGAGACCAAAGGAAAGGTGATGAACATAATCCAAGACCTCGACCCTCTGACAGCCATGGTCCTGGTGAATCACATTCTTTTTAAAGGTAAGGATCTGATTTGGTTATGTTTGCTTGTTTGTTTGCTTAGTCAAATATGGAAGCCAGGCAAGTCCTAGATAGCGAGACAGAGCAGTGGGAGGGCTTGAGTGCTAACTGACCTTGCAACCGGCTGACTGGAAGCCATTGAGCACTTGGTGTACTCCCTGCTAGTGTGTGTATCAGTTAGGATAGAGGTTCAGTCTTTAGATAGACAAATTGGGTGCCCCAAGCAGCTGACCTTGGGTTTGGTGGGCAGCGCCCTAGAACAGTCTTCTGGTAATTAGCTTGTGAGAAAAGGTTTAATCTCACACTATCAGCAACTGCCGCATGGAGGTTTTAGAGGAGTGACATGGAGCTCTCTGATCAGCCACCATAGCTCATTCATTTTGCCTATACATCATGACTGAATGCATGTGTGAGAAAGACATACTCTGGGGTTGTGCTTGACTTTGATGTACCTGGACTCCCTGGGCAGAGTTATGGATACTACTATATCATTCTTCTCTTCCTTTTTTTCCCCATTCCTTTCTCCTTTCCTCCATCTACCCATCAGTCCATTCACCCATCCTCCAGCTCATCCATTCATCTATTCATCTATTCAGCCAGCCAGCCAGGCATGTACCCTTTTACCTATTCATCTTTCTATCCACCCTCTATCTAGCCTCACACCTACCCATTTCCCCATTTACAAAGTTATCCACCCACTTATCCATCCCTGCCATATAAAAGGAAGACAATATATTTTGCTTCCTTACTAAATTGCCTTCACTTTATGTATGTTTTCCTAATTAATTTAATTTATTGAAATGTTATTCACTTCCCATAACATTAACCAATTTAAAGTGTGCAATTCAGTGGTTTTGGTTTTTAATATATTCACCAGGTTGTATTACTATCTCCACTATATTATTATGGAACATTTTTATCACCTCAAAAGGAAACCCCATACCCATATACCATTTTTACCAACACAGAAAGAAAACCGATGCTTAAAAATAATAGAAATATTCATTCCCATACCTGCTCTTTCCTTAGTATTTCTTGTCAGCTAGGTCAGGTAGCAACAAATTTGCTCAATTTTTGTTTGTCAGAAAATTCTTAATTTTGCCTTTATTTTTTGAAAGATTGTTTTTGCCAAATATAGAACTGTTGACTGGTAGAGTGTTTTGCTTTGTTTTGTTTTTGCACTTTGAATATGTTATCCACCTACCATCTGGTCCTCATGTACTATAGTTTAAATCTTAAATGTTCTCCAAAAACCATATATTAAAGCCTTAGTCTCCAGACTGTGAAACTATGAGGGGTGGCAGAACCTTTATGGTAGCAGAGACAGTAGTGCCTTTGAAGAGGGCGTGGGGACCACAGCCTCTTGCTCTCAGTCTTTCTTCTTCCTGGCTGCCATGAGGTGAGAAACTTTGCCCTACTACGTGTTTCCTGCCATGCTAGACTACTTCACCACAGACCCAAAGGCAGTGCAGCCAAGTGGCCATGGACCAAAGCCTCGGAAACTATAAGCTGAATTAGAGGTCATCCTTTTAAAATGTGTATCTGAGGTTTTTCATCACAGTGACAGAAAGCAACCTAATCACACTTTCTGCTAAGAAATCATTTACGTTTCTCATTGAGGATATCTTGCAAGTGATATGTTGTTTTCCATGATTCTTTCTTTGTTTTGACTCATGTGCTGTGTCTAGATATAGTTCTCTTTGAACAGAGATTACTTGGAAATTGTTAAGTGTTTTGAAAGTGTGCATTAATGGTTTGCATTAAAATTGGAAGTTTTTTATGAAAAAAATTTCATAACAAAATAATAATAAAATAACAATTCTTAATGACTATATATCATTGTCTTCAAAGTAGCTACCCAGAGTACAAAACATAGACAAAAAAGATTCTCACAAATAAGAAAGAAACAGATAATTGCACAAAACTTTCTTTTCAGTGGGCTAAGAGAAATGAAGGAAAATTTTGTGAACATTTTCATGTGTATACTTCTATGCCTGATAGTGTATCACAGGTCTCTGAACTGCTGTTCATTTTTCTCTATCCCTTTTCTCTGTTTCTCATGCTATATAATCTATTTTACTAGTCATTTGCCTCTGCCACCTCAAATCTACCATTGACCCTCTCCCATGAATTTTTCATCTCAGTTACTGTACTTTTTAACTCTAGAATTTTTCACCTGGCATTTAAAAAGTAATTTCCCTTTATTGATATTCATTATTAGGCATGTCGTCATTGCCATACTTTCCTTTAGATACTTAAGTATGATTTCCCTTAGTTCTTTGAATAAGTTTTAAACAATTTGACAAAGAAGGCCAACACCTGGAATTCATTTAGAACAATTTTTATTGTTGTCCCCCATATGTGGGATATATTTTCTTGCTTTATTTCACATCTTTTTTTTTTTTTTTTTTTTTTTTTTTTTTTTTTTTTTTTTTTTTTTTTTTTTTTTTTTTTTTTTTTTTTTTTTTTTGCTGGACTTTTAAATAATGTGATGTAGCTACTCTGGAAATTGGTTTCTCTCATTTCCAAAGGTTGTTGCTGCTGCTGCTTGTAATGATTATTGTTTTTTTGTTTTTTTGTTTTTTTGTTTTTTTGTTTTTTTTTAGTGATTTTCTCTGAACTCATTCTTTAAAGCCTGGGTTTTCTTATATGTAACTGTTGAAGTTCTTCCTTTGCTAGTTACATGATAAGTTAGGATATGACAGGAATTTTTTAAATGCCTGAAACAAATAAATGTCCCAATCTTTGCTGAGGGTCTCTGCCAGCGACACTCAGCAGAGGAGTCTACAATTGTCTTCACCTTTCACTTTCTGATTGCGCAGACTCCCAAGGTCAGCTGAAGGTGACAGCTCACAGCCTTCTCTGAGAATTAATGAAAACACATCCAGCGTTACACATATGCAGCCTCACTGTAGGCTCAGGATGTGTTAGAACTTTGCAAAGCTTTTGTGGACATTTTATTCCTTAGTCTTTTATTTTCAATTCTTTTATTAGTCTATTGTTTGTCTTATCTGTTTTCCATCAGCCAGCAGACATGAAGTTAAAACACTTGCCTGTAATTGTGTTTGACAAATATTCCCACATCCTCACAAAGAAATCTCCAATCAGATGTGCGAGTGAGGTCTTTCAGAGAACCATCAGATAGATTTGGTAACAATAATTTTTTGGTCATAAAGCTATGAAAGTGCTCCAGCTCTAGTCTTCTGCTTCTAGTATCAAGGGCACAGACTACTATATTTCAGGGCTACTCCTGCGCTGAGGAAGGAAGAAATAGACTGGTGCCAGCTAAAATGCCAGAAAGCTAGCTGTTCTCATCAAGATTCTTTCACGTCTCCTTGAACAACTCTCCCCAGTTCACTACAAGTCTTTAGTTAATTTCAAGAGCTCTAAACATGCTAATTCTTCACATTTTTTTTCTAGTTGTGCTAAGGGAAGGGTAAATATGCAAAGGTCCTGACACTACCATTTTTGCTGATGTAACCAACCCCTTCCTGGTTTGTCTTCTTAACCTCTTTAGTTAGTATATTGTTTGCTCTAGTTGTTATTTTTTGCCTGAGGCAGCTGTAAAGTTTATCACTGCCTGTAACTGTTTTGGAAAATACTCCCTGGGGAAAAAGATTTTTGCATTGGCCAAATTTGGAAGCAGGTCAAATACAGCTTCACAAGTAATGTTTTCTAGGATAGCACAGGATTGGTCAAATATGACAATTCTTTGGGAATACAATTGTAAAGGGCTCCAGCTGCATCTTCTCTCCACCTGTGGCCACCAGTCTGCTGGGTTTCCATGTAAGTGTGAGATGTTATTTTTCAAAACTGCTGCAGGGCAGGTGAACGTGGTATGGGACTAGGATAAATTAAAATATCACGAAATTTACTGTCCTTACTAAAATTCAGCTGTTTTTCTTCAGCAATTTGTTCCCCAGGTACCTGTAAGCTTTTAGTCAATTTCCTGAGTTCTAAAAAAGTTAATGCTGACCATTGTTTTGCAATTTTTCATTAAAAGCAATGAAAAATTTTTATGGAGAAATGAGTTCTCCCCCTTTTCCATCTTCACCTCACTACTTGCACTGAGACATAATGACCTCTCTTTTCTTTGTGCTAGCCAAGTGGACGAAGCCCTTTAACCCTGCAGATACTCACAAAAGCTTCCCATTTCTGGTGGACAAGCAGACCACTGTGCGCATCCCCATGATGCAACAAATGGAAACGTTTGCTTTTGGGGTGGATCCAAAGCTGAACTGCTCTGTGCTGCAGATGGACTACAGGGGAGACGCCAGGGCCCTCTTCGTCCTTCCTGGTGAGGGCAAGATGAGGCAGCTGGAAGAAACACTGTCAGCCAGGTTGCTGAGAAGGTGGAGTCACTCGCTCCAGAAGAGGTGGGCATTTGTGTCAATTGATGGGACTTGAACCCGGTGCTGGTGCACAGCCAGGGGAAGGAGGAGGAGGGGCATCATAGTAAGAGGTGTCAAATGATCAGGCTTACAAACTGAGCGTCCATTGCATGCTGGTCAGTGAGCTCGGTGCTGTGTATACACATTCACACCTGGACACCACCGTCGCTTGGTGAGGGGTGTCGTCACCTCCTCCTCTCCCGACACTCCACAGATGAAGACCGAGTGCTTCCTGGAGGGTGGGTGAATTGCCCAAGGTCGTGTCACCTCAGAGCTTTCCTGTCACTGTAGCTAGTGTGCACGAACAGGTTGCACTCCAGAAGCCAGTGAGTTATCGACTTACATGGGAGGATTTTGTAAAAGCAAACAGGCAAACAAGAAAAGCATTGGTCCTCACTTACAAAATCAGGATGATAATGATACTGCTGTAGGCATCGGTGGTTGAAAAGATAAAATGTTATTATTTATAAAGTACTTAAACCGGGAGTGTAGGCAGTCAGTAAATGTTAGTCAATGGTCGTATTATTAGCTCCGTAATTATTAGAGTGGACGTGAAAAGGATATGAATTACACGATGTAAAGAAATGTAAAGCAGTATTTTCTTGGCAGCCACAGCATCATGCAGAGGTGTTTGTGCCCAGCAAGAGGAAAGATAGGATTGAGAAGAACTGTCATTAAAGAATGATGATGGCCACTGTCCCAGGGGAGGGCAAGCAAAGTGGGGGAGGAGCGTCTGAGCGGAGGGGAAGCATGTGCAGCTGGGACTGCGGGAGGCTTCAGGGAGAGGGTGATAACATCTGAATTAATTCCAAGTAGCTCAGTGATTAACTTAAGTACAGGTGAAGCAGGAATGCACGGAGGTTAGAGGGACATCTTTGGCAAAGGAAACACACAGGCAAAGACGCACAGCGAGGCAGCCAGAGGTTCCGCCAGCCACTTCAGCAGGTCCTGCTCTCCTCAGACTGCACAGGCCTGGGGTGAGGAGGGCAGGCAGCGGGGGCTGCATGGGGGTGGAACTCAGAGAGAATGGAGATGCCCAGGTGGGCACCAGCACCAGGGCAATGTGGATGAGAGGAAGCTATCCATGCTGTCACAAGAGGTTTTTCAGAAGAGGACTGAAAGGTGTCTCTTGGAAGCTTTCATTTTTGTGCTAGGACTCAGCCTTCCCATCTGGGAGTGGGGGCAACTGCTGCCGAATATGCCTGGGGCCGAGTCTGGACGGCAGCGAATGTGCAGTACGCGGGCATCTTGCTCTTGGTTCGGGAAAACGGGTGCAGAGGGAGAAAACATCCTGCCAGACTTCAGGGTCACGCTGTCTAGCGTTGGGGCTGCCACCGTGTGTAGCTATTCCAGTTCCCACGAAGTGAAATGAGAAACTCGGCTTTTCTCCCGCACTGGTGATGTTTCAGCTCGCTGGGTCACCAAGCCTGGCTGCTGGCGGCCATATCGGGCAGCCCAGGGAGAGGAATCTCCCCAGCATGGCAGCCTTCTCTTGGCTTTGGCTGCTAGAGATTAGCAGGAGTCAGGAAGGGCTGCTGGGATGGCCCCCAGCAGGGGTACAAAGAAGATCCCATCACCCTCTGATGCCTTCCAGTGGTCTCTGTCTTGGACTCCATTGCGGGCCACCTTCTCGCTCCTGTTCCCTGTCTCATTAGGAAACCCACTGGTCTTCTTGTGTGGCTTTGGTGCTGGGCTTGCTTGACTGGGAGATGGGCTGGGATACGTGGGCCCCGTTCGTAGCAACCAGATATCTGGAGGAAGAGCGGGGTCTCCTGAGATGCCACCTAGGAGGAGAGTTGGAGACACCAGGGGCTTTGACCTCACCTTTTCCCTCTCGCTTCTCCACAGGCAGATAGAGGTCTTCATCCCCAAATTCTCCATTTCTGCCTCTTACAACCTGGAGACCATCCTCCCAAAGATGGGCATCTGTGATGCCTTCAGCAAGAATGCTGATTTTTCTGGAATTACAAAGACAGGCTTTCTGCAAGTTTCCAAAGTGAGTTGGTCGGGGAGGTTATTTCTAGAAAGCCCATGCTGGAAACATCCATAGAATTGGCTGGTGGAGAGTGGAGGGCTCTCATTTTATTTGATGTGGAAACAGAGGCCCATGGGGTAAAAAGATTTCCTGGTGGCCTACAGAAAGGCCAAGTCCCATAGCTGCCAGGTCTGTAGCTCTGTGGCCGCCAAACATTTGCCCCAAGGGCCCTTCTCACCCTTCTTCAGACAAACATTCTCAAGGCCCAACTACGGCGTTGCCTTGGGTATTTGATCTCATGTCCCTCCTCCCTGTGGTATCGGTCCCCACAGATGCCCTCAAGAGGCTGCCCGTGACCATGGTAGACATGGCGTTTGATCTTCAGTGCTGAGAAGAAGACAGAGTGAGGGTTTGGGAGAGGGGGAGGGGGAAACAGGGAGGGGAGGGAAAGAGAGGGGGTCACAGAGAGAGAGAGGTGTCACTGAGTTTATTTCCCTAGGGCAGCAGTGGACCCAAAGCCCAACACAGCCGCAGTCACCAGGGCTGAGCTGTGTGCATCTTTTTGTGACCAGGTGCCCCGTGCCCTGCAGGTCTCCTCATCTGGGGGTCGACTTGTCCTTGTCCACATACGTCCTTCTGACCCTTGACCGTTATCATTTGATAATGGATCATAGTGGTCAGTAGTAGTCTGGAGGCCACCAAAGGACACTATCATCATTGGTCCCCAGGGGAGGAGTGCAGAAAAGGTCCCAGCGGAATAGAACGAACAGAACGGAGAGTCTCTCCCCCACAGGAGAGACTTTTGTGCCCCTACAGAAAATCACGCCTGTGATCACAGAAAGTCCCCACCCCCCCGGAGCTCAGGAGCACATGAGTCCCAGGTCAAGAACCTCCTCCCTGGAAAACAGGAAAGATAAGCCTTGGTATCCCAGCCCATGTAGCAGTATCACCACGGGAGCACTGGTGTTTGTTTTTCCCTTATCAGGCTACTCACAAGGCTGTGCTGGACATCGGCGAGGAGGGGACAGAGGCCGTAGCAGCCACCGCCACCAAGCTCATAGTCCGGTCCCAGGATAAGCCCTCTTCTACTGTCCTATGCCTTGACAGGCCTTTCATGGTTATAATCACGAAAGAAGAGGCGAACTCTCCTCTCTTCATTGGGAAAATTGAGAATCCCACTAAGGCCTAGAGGGAACCTGACCTGTTGGCCAATCAGCCACTTATAAAGATGCACAGGAAATAACAAACAACACTGCCCGCACTAGAGTGACATTGAGATCCATCTCCTCCCGGTCTACTTGTCTACCTCACCCCCCGGAGAGCTGTTTTTGTGACGGAAATGCCTGTTCCAAGCTACAGCATCAGGCTGACAGCAGAGGGCCTGGCCCCAAGCCCCTGCCCAGGAACCAGGCAATGTGGCCCTTTCTCCCGGCTTCGCGGAGCTCCATTCCTCAGAGCCCAGGAAGGATGCAAAGCAGACGAGGTGGTTTGACTGCAGAATTACAGTTATGCAGTCAGATGTGAACCTAGCCATGGCAGGGCTCCCTCGGACCTGCAGAGTCCTGATTTGATTGACGGGGTCACTCAGTGGCTGGAATGCTACCCCAGGGCATTTCAGCAGCTGCCTGAATCTGTTCTTCATTTGCTCAACAACAACCTATGAAGCATTTCCTGTGTGCTAGGAGTGAATCATATGGACGAGGTCTCCGGGATGCTGGGCCCGAATGGAGAAGGTGGGTCACCCAAGAACAATAGAATGAAATCCACACATCAGCAAGATCTCAGCAGATTAGGAGACACACCTCCAGCACACCGCAGGGAATTCAAGGGGGAGTCAGAAGAGGCCAGGGCCATGTGGCACGAGCGTGAAGTCAGTGAGCCAGGAGTGAGCAGAGGTGTCAGAGGGGACAGAGGGAAAACCCTTTGCCTGGGGCATCCTGTGTCATGAACAGAAGATGAGACACAGAGGTCTAAGGTGGCGGACTGTGCGGGGAGGGCGAGGTGGCCAATGAAAGCGATCTGGGCTTGGGGACGGGGAGCAGAAAGCCAGCTGGACCCCTCTGGCAGGAAAATGACAAGGGCCAGAGGAGGGGCTGTGAAGGTGGCCCCTCGTGCTGGCCACCTTCCTAACTGACACTGCTACACACGCACACGTGCACACAGCTCTCCGGGTGCCTGGCTCCTCCCTGGTGGCTTGTGGAGACGATAGTCTGGCTCCCTTGTCTGTGTCCTGAGAGCCACAGTCAGTGCCATAGGCCACAGTGACACCTAGGCAGAGGCATCTTATTGTGTTCTTTGAGCTGTCTCCACCATCCCTCCTGACCCCTGTACCAGGGGGCCGCGTCACCTCTCAGCTGGAGTGTATCTCCCAGGTGCCTCAAACCCAGAAATACCTTTCCTGGGGCACCAGGGCCCCCACCAGCCCCTGATGAGGCATCTGAGGCTCACACCGGCTTTCCCATGCTCTTCTGCATGGAAATAGGGTGAAGGCGGTATGCCGGGCAGCTGGCAGAAGCTTTAGAGGTGCTGAGTTCCCACAGGCACCCCCTGCTCTGTCTGGTCCACAACGAGTGGAGCAGGAACTCCAAGCAGGAGGACAGATGACTGGCCCAGGCTGCAGCACTCTGGGGCAGGATCAGAGCCAGGAGCAGAGCCTCGCCACAGGAGGCGGCAGTCACAGCTGAGCTTCCTCTGTGAGGGTCACAGTGGAGGACAAGTCACCCTGCCTCTCAGCAGCACAGGGAGTCACACGAGGCTCAGTGCTGGTCCATGCTCAGGGGCACGCAGGGAATAACAGGCATGAAGAACTGGCTAGGGACACCTGGGTTGCTCAGAGCGAATCTTTTCTAGTGACCCACAGGAGGAAGCACCATGGTGGGGTGGAAGAGGGCCACCACCTCCCCCAGCCTCCTTGCAGGTGACATTAGAGCTGCAGGCTGGCACTGCTCATTGGAACACGTGTCAACCAGCAGGTACAAACCCCACCACAGGCCAGGTTTCCCTGCTGGGGAAGCTTTGCTTGAGATGCTTCTCTTGCTCTGTTTTCAAATGTACCTCATCGTTGTTTTGAAATTTGTTGTAATCGGGTAGAGTAGGATGTCGGCCAGAGTCAACTGTTTTTGGAGAAACATTTGTCACTTGGATTACCCAAGAGGAGGAGGCTCATCTCCCCACGCAGTGCCACTTGAGAGCGCCAAGTATGTTCGGGAGGAATGGGGCCAGGGAAAGGTGTGGGTGCGGGCCTCTGGGGCCACCGCAGTCGGGGGGAGAGGGTGGGACCGGTCTCTACAGGGCGGGAAGTGAAACAGACCTTGGGGCTGTGGTTTGGAGGGGTTATAAAAAGCCTCTCTCTCTCTCCACTCTTGTGTTAGTTACTTTTCACTTGTTGCTGAGACAAAATACCCAACACCCAAAATTAGGGAAGGAAAGGTTGATTTAGCTTACCATGTTTGGAGGTTTCAGTCCATAATCAGCTGGCTCCAAGGCAGTGTGGAGTGGCACTGGGGCAACACTTCAAGGCAGCAGCCGAACAAAAGCAGGCAGAGTAAAAGGGGCAAGTGCAAGCCTCTTCCCCTACCTTATATTGTACACAGGACCACCCCCACCACCTCTCCAGAGTGGTGTAGCATTCACAAATCTCCTTGCCTTCTTTTGCATAGGATGAGGATATTTACAAAGTAAGAACCCTGGCTCCCTGCTGAGTCTCTCAGTTAAACATCTGACCTTCTCAATTTGACACAATGAACAGGTAACTGCTTGTGCTCTACACCCCAGGATGTAGAGCTGCTGAGTTACTTAATTAAGCTTCTAGACTTCTCAAGTTGATACAATGTATAAACCATAACAACTTTGTTGGTGGTTTCATTTGACGTTGATTTTTTGTAATATTTCCTGTGCAATCGGGGTTTTGTTCATAAAGTCTTTGCCTACATTTATGTCTTCCAGAGTTTTACCTATTCTGTGTTCCAGGAGATTAAGGGTTTCTGTTTTAATACTTAGATCTTTGATCCATCTTGATTTTAATTCAAGGCATAAAATTTTTAATTCAAGGAAAAAAATTTTTTACCAGCTATTCTTCAGACAAAGGACTGCCATCTAGAACCCAAAAAATCAGCTCCCCCAAATTTAAAGACCCAATCCAAAAATGGGCATCTGAAATAGATACTTCTCAGATAAAGAAGTACAGACAGCAAATAAATATAAACAAATTAAAACAACACTGAGATTCCATCCCACTCTAGAAAGAATAGCTATCACCAAGAAATCAGCTCGTAACAGATGCTGGTGAGGTTGTGAGGAAAAAGGAACCCTTCTCCATTATTGGTGGGAGTATAAATTGGTACAACAAACATGGGAATCAGTCTGAAGATTCCTCAAAAACCTAAAACTAGAGGTTCCACTTGACTGAGCTATTCCCTTTCTAGGTATTTTCCTAAAACCGTGAAAAGCATCATACCACAGAGATATATGCTCACCCATGTTTATAGCAGCACAATTTATAATAGCTAAATCTTGGAGACAGATCATATGCCCATCAACAGGTGAATGAATGAAGAAAATGTAGAATTTATACACAATGGGATACTACATTGCCATAAAGAAGGATAAACTTGAGATGCTTTTAAGTAAATGGATGCATCTCGAGACCATAATTTTAAGTGAAATAAATCAGGCACACAAGTTTAGATATCATATTGTTTCTCCTGTGTGAGAAAGGATAAACAAGGAGCAAAATGGACAACAGATATTAGGAAGAGCAAGTTCAAGTGGGAAGGGGAACCATGAGAGAGGGGAGGAGGAAGGGAAAAAAGAGAAAAGAGATTTTTAAAAAAGAATGAAAGGAAAAGTGGAAACAAAGCTTTTGTCAGTGGGGAGGAATAAAGCTTTGTAGGGAGGGAAGGGGAATGGGAAAAAGGATTATGTGCCAGTACAAATTCTCCATGACGAATGTGATCATTATGTATGAGAAACTGTACTAACAAAAAATGGAATTAAACAAAAATTTTAAAAAAGAAATATGGGGGCAGAGGGAGGCTCTCTCAAGGGCCCGGTGGTGCATGCCTGTAATCCCAGCACCCTGAGAAGCTGAGGCAGGATTACAAGTTGTAGCTCAGTGGAAATGAGTAAGATCTTTTCTCAAAATAAAAAAGAACTGAGGGTGTAGCTTAGTGATTGGGCCCTGCGTTCAATTTCCATCACTGCAGGTAGGGAGGGAAGGAGGCAGGGAGAGAATGGGGGTGGGGGGAGAATGACAGTGGTTATGTGTGGCCTATGACTTCAAGATGCCAAATTATCGATATAAGATATTAAGGATGATTATTATGAAATGGCATGAGCATTTCACTCCAGACAGAATCACAATACTCAAAAGGTGGATTCATCTCACCTGGTGAGAGCAAGATGATAAAACCTTCAAAAGGCATCCATACAAACAAATACACCAAAAATAGGTCCAGAATCCTGAGTTCAGAGCAGCGGACCCTGGTCTGTACACAAAGGCCAGAGGCCCCTGGGCAGTGTTCCCAGCCTGTCCATGCATTCTACACGCCCATCACTTCATGGCTGGAAAATCTCTCTCAGTTTAGCAATTTGTTAGGGTCATAGTGCTGTCTCTAACCAGCCTTTCTGCAGCTGCTGATCCCTGAGGGTACTTTTCAAAGGCTAGAGCTGCCCAAGATCCAAGGCTGTCGGGGAACCACCCTGGAATGTAAACAAAAACAACCAGGTCCCTTCATGTCTGTGTAGGAGTATTTCGAGGTGCACTGTAGACATGTGGGCCGGTTCCCCCAGGCACCGGGTGTGTAGATTTTCTGGGTGGATGCGAGTTCTCCACCTCACCCACCACAGCCCAGTGGACCTGTCTGCAGGTGTTTCATTGATCTGAGCACATGGTATGGACCGGAGTCAGGCAGGGGCTGGGGTTCAGCAGAGAGCTCATCCTGTCTGACAGAGCTTGTGACCCGGAGGAGGACAAAAGGAGGAGCTGCGAAGGTGACAGCCCAGTGGGGCCTCTCACTAAGTTCTCAACAAGAGGCTAGAGGTACTATATGGATCAAAAGTATCACTTGGGCACCAGCACCGAGAGGTCCCCGAGGGCAGTGCAGTCGCCCGGACGACGTCCCTGTTGCACAGGACTCGGGCACAAGCGAGGGTGTGTGACACTGAGGACCTCACATGCAAGACAGTACACAGCATGGGACAAGGGACAAAAGCACTCAGCTCAGGAAGGAGGACCTCAAAGGTCTCTAGTCCCAGCTCCCAGGTTGGAAACCCAGCCCGCGCACTGCCTGACCGCGACCTTGCGGGCTTTGCATAATCTCCGTCTGCTTCACTTCCCTCCTCTGAAAACGCCGAGCTCCTGCGACACTAAGTTGTCCCGTGAGCAGCACAGACAGCGCTGAGGAAGTCACCCAGCATTCTTACTGCTACCCGTGTTGGCTGAGTTGTAGATCAAAGATGCTCCAGTCTAGCTCATTTCCAGCGAGTCAGAAGCAGAAACCAGGCCTCGCCCTGATGGTCACCCCGGTGCTGCCTCCTCCCTCCCCTGAGGCTTCCCTCACACTGGATGACCAATGCCCTCTCTCCACGCACAGCTCAGAGCTGTCTGCAGACGGGGGACCCTTCTTCATTCCCGGGATGTGGCTGATCTCTGGTGACAACATGCTCCTCCCCCATGGCTCCAGAGTCCAGCTTGAAAATGAAACCCTGCAAGCCACACATATCAGCTGAAACCCAAAATAAAATCTCGCTGTGCCACCAAACTGAAAAGAAATTATGTAAGAAAGGATGTCACTGTTGCCATTCTCGACAATACTATGATTACAAAAGACTAGCAGGAGCGTTTAAAGAATTTTCAAAAGTGCTTGAGTTTGCTCACTGGCTGTTTAGTCCGGGATCTCTTACCCCAGATGGAAAGTCACAGACTAGGGAGCTCTGGGCTAGAGGCACAGCTGTGGTGCCAGGTAGACACGGTGCGGTCCCTCCAGCTGTGTGACCATGGGCGAGTCGCTGACCCTCTCTGTGCCTAATTCCTCATCTCTAAATGGGGATGGTCATCACAGTACCCACCTCGTGCGATGGTGGTGAAGACTGAGCGGATACCGCAGGGTGGATTGTGGCACCGTGTCCAGCATGGGAAGTGACTCTGGTCAGCATCACAGAAGCATCTAGGCATGGGTCGCACAGGAAGCCACATCTCCTTCCTCCTCGACCTCAGCCCCTGCTCTCCGGGTGGCCCCAACATACTGGCAGAGGGGTGGTTCCCAGGGGAATGCAGGTCTGCTCCCGATGGTGAACCCAGGGTCCTTCGGGAGAATAGGGTGACTCGTGCTGGCCGTTATGTGCCTGCTGTGTGCCAGCGCCCGACAAAATCACGGCTTATGTCTGGGTTATGTCAACAGTGATTTTGCAGACAGGAAGGACATAAAGCAGGGGATTTTGCAAGCCAGCCTTGTAAGGGACAGGGAAGTCCAGGTACGGCGGGGGCTCTCAGGAGGGAGCTTAACCCAGCTGAGACGGAAGGGGAGAGGGTGGCTGCCAGGAAAGGCTTCCTCAAGGCGAGGTCTGAGCTGGACCCTGAAGAGTGGGCAGGAGCTGGTACTGCTGAGAACGAGGAGGAGTGTGGACAGGGTTTGTGGCTGAGACGCGCGTGTGCAGAGGAGAAGCAGGGCTCGCTGCTTCTCGAAGTGACTCAGTCTCGCTTGAGTGCAGAGCTCCGGGGAGCAGCAGCTGAGGTGCCGGGTGGGCCAGGCACCAGGAGGGCATCACGGACGCGCTGTGGAAGGGGTCTCCCTGCAGGCTTGAGGCTGGGGACAAAGAGATTTCAGAGCGCAGAATAAGAGGGCAGTGCCTGGGACAGAACCAGGGGACCAGCGGGGAGGCTGAGGACATAAGCCAGGGCGCAGGTGGTGGAGGAGACAAGGGTTGGCTGGAGACCGGGGCTGGGAGCAGGCACCAGAGAAAGGAAAGCAGGGGAGGCCGGGGCAGCAGGAAGGGAGGTGTGGTTTCCCCCAGGTGGCTGGGCCCACGCTGTCCCAGACAATAGCCACGATGGCCGCCTTAGAGATGGGGCCCTGGGGAGAGAAACCTGGCAAGCAGGACTCAGAGCAGCCGTCAGTTCCGGGAAGCGGGGCACAAGTAGCGGGGAGACAGTAGGGGTAAACAAGATGGTTCACTGGGTCTCGTGGTTTCTCCCATGGTCCTGGCAGCCAGGGGGACCAGAACCGCAGAGAACACTGCACAGCCAGCAGGCCGCGTGTGCCGGGCGCCCACTGCACGCATGATGGGATGTAGCTCTAGGGCAGATCCCATCTGCCCCCTTCCAGATGAGTGGGCTGAGGCTCAGAGACTCCAGGGCCCCGAGTGCCTCCTACGAGCCCGGGGTGCGGAACTGTAGGCCCCTCTCTCTGCACAGGAGGCAGGAGGGCCTGGTAGGAGTGACGTCCACGCACAGCCTCAAAACTCACCTTCTTCTCCCATCACAGCCCTCGGGTCCTCCTCAAGTGCTCCCTGACGTGGGGACATCAGGGAGAGGGAACGGGACATTCCCGAGGATCCGCAGTCTCGGTTTCCCTGCTTTGTACTCCTTTCCCTCTCTGCACCCGCTCTGCTACATGGATGCAGCCTCCCAGCACCTCCGTTCACCTCAAGTCACTGCTGCCCTTCAGGGCTGTGAGCTGTCCCTTCGCCGCGATAACTTGGAGGGGCTGTGGTCTTGCTGAGGAGCCAGGGGCTGCGCCTGGTCTGGGCTTGCTGATGGACTAGCCACGTCCACCCCAAGGGCAGAAGGGCCGAGGTTCCCTGGTGTCCCCTGCCCGCCCTCTTTCCTTCTGCAGGAAGGATTTCAGAATGCAGAGCAACACAGACGCTCCCATCGTGGACAGCACCTCAGTGAGTGAAGCTGTCCTTGTCCCCAGCAACCCCGGCTGGCTGGAAGGCCAGTGGAAGGGTCCCCAGCACAGCTGGGACATGCGCCCTTTATCCTGACTCTTTTCGAAGCCCCGCATCCCCAGGGGCTCCCATCATCCTGTAGTTCAAAGGATGCTTCCCGGTGCTCGGCCAGGACCTGAGCTCCCCACGGTCTCTCCGTGGGGACCATCATTCACCCCACACAGCGGGCCAGTGGTGGAGCCACCCAGGTGTACGGGATGGATTAGCCAGCACCAAAGCGATAAATAGGGATGAGCCGTGGGCCGGGGACAAGAGCTGAGCGCTGCTCCGCCTGTGCACTGCGTGCAAAGCTTAGTGGCTCCAAGTAGCAACCGCGAGTAGCTCTGATCATATTGGGCACCAGGAACCTGAGTGAAGTTCTCAGGATGTCAGCCACTGGGAGCGCAGGGAAGAAAGCACAAAACTGAAAAATTCAGGCTCAAATGAAGATGCTGTTACTGGCTATTTCCATATAGGAGCTGCTTCATGGCAATCAGGGAGAGTTTGACCGCAACAGCCTCGCAGGCTTCTCCCTCTCTCACCGCTGAATCAGGTCCCATCGTCTGGGCTGCTTCACGCTTTGAAAGTGCCCCTGGGAGGCCTTGGGCTGCAGCCCAGTGGTAAAGTGCTTGCCTAGCACATCTGAGGCCCTGGGTAGGCCCCAGTACCCGCTCCCCCCAATAAACAAAACAAAACAAAATAAAAATAAAACAAAGGAAGGTGCCCCTTAGAGAATTAAATGATTCTTCCTTTAAACCACAATGCTTTATTGCCACGAACAAGACGTGTGCTCTCTGTAAGAAATTTGGAGAACACGAAAGCCCACACAGAAGAACATAAGCCTTAACTCCATCCTGTCATCCAGAGACGCCTGTAAACAAATATCCATTCAGCACCCGGCTTCTTCCAAAGCGTCGGGGTCGGGGGTGACCAGAGCCCTTGATCCCACCCCATGGGGCTCTCACCATGGCAGGAGAGGAGAATGTGCTGGGCTTTCTGACCCCCCTCCAGCCCCCTCTTGGTCTCCTGTCTCTCTGTCTCCATGGACTATTTTTATTCAATGCATCAGAGAAGTGTGGGGATGGGTTGGTGTGGGGTGGGGGCTTGGAGTCAGACCTGTCTTCACCCTCCAGAGCTGTCCACTCCTGCATTCTCCGCTCCAGGGTGACGGATGCCCCAGGGTGGGGCACAGTCAGCAGCCACTGCGTCCCACCCTGTCCCAGGACACCCTCAGAGGCAGTCGCACCCTGAATCGCGGGTCCCCTGCTTGTTTGCAGGACAGGCAGCCGGACAGGGACTTTGGAGAAAATCCCTTCCTATTCGCCGTGCTGTCTCTGCACCAGTGCCAAGAATCGACCTGACAGATACTGACGGCGCTGCTGTGACCCTCAGAGGCCATTGTCCCTGGGGCCAGTGGCCGTGTGGGGCCCTGGTGGCTCTGTGTACAGCTGTGCTGGGTGACTGTACTCCAGGAGTCCTACACCTGCACTGGAACACCTCACCTATGTCTGTCTGTCTGACTGCCTGTTTGTCTGTCGTCTCTTTTTCTCTTGATTTAGAGACAGGGATGGGAGAATTGGGTCCCCTGAAGAAAGAGTATGAGACTGCCTTGGAGTCTGAAGTTGGAGCTTTAGGTGTTCAACAGCCTCTTAGGGGAAACAGCCTTCTGAACACTGAGAGAGGAAATCTAAATATCCCTGCTGACACAAGGACACACAACAGAGCACCCGAAGGCAAGGGACCCTATTTACTGGGAGTGCTGGTGTGTGACCAGGGTCTTACTCAGAAGCCCTTGCCTGACCTAAATCTTGCTCCTCCTGCTTACCAGGTGCTCAGCCTGACCCTGAGTCTCAGTTTCCCCAAGTGCACAGCAGGGAAGAAGCCCTGTGCCTGAAGAGTCCTGTAAGGATGACCTGAAAGAACCTGAAGCGGGCGTTTCTGCACGAAGAGGCCAGCGCTGCTCCCCAGTACGCGTGACTCTGCTGGGGTCCCCAGTTCTCACGTGTGAGTCACCTACTAAGCCCCAGTGGCTGAGATGACACAAATGCCACCCACCCCCTCTCACACGCCCCTCCTGCCACACTTACAATGTGTCCGGCACTCGCGGTACTCAGTAAACGAGGATGCTATCATTAATGAACAGCGTTCTTCACTTTCTTCTGGAATCTTCCAGGACTACGAGCTAAGAAGTGCCCTGGATATCATCGTACCCAGCCTTGGCAGAAAGGGAAGAGAACTCTCACCGTGTCCTCTCTCCACGCCAGGGTTCACACGACGACTGTCACACAGCTTAGGGGACCCCAACCCCAGGAAGCAGGCGTCTCACTTGTAGTTTTTGGAAAAAGACACTGAGTTTCAAAAGACGGCCACTCAGTGAACCACCTTGGTCAAAACTCCACCTGTCTACATCTCCAGCCTCTTGGGGAACAGACCCCGGGTACAGCTGGGGTTCTCAGGGGTGTAGGAGGGTAGGAAACGGCCGAGTTTAATGGGAGCACAAGAGCAACCCAGAAATAGTCTCCTCACTGTTGCAATTCTCAGTTTACCCAGGGCAGACCAAGTTTTGTGGGTTTTATTTTTTTGGTACTGGGGATTGAGCTCACAACCTTGCACTTGCCAGGCAGGCACTTATGCCACTGAGCTAAATACTGGGCCCTATTTTGTGAGACAGGATCTACTATGCAGTTCAGGTTGGCCTTGAACTCACTTTGTAGCCCAGGCTGTTCTCGAACTTGCAATGATCCTCCTGCCTCAGCCTCCCAAGTGCTGGGTTTACAGGCGTGCACCACCACGCCCAGCAGACCAAGTTTTAAATAGTTCTGCATCTTCCAGGTTTTTCTCTCAAGGAACTGTCACTAAGCCACCGGCAGCGGTGTGCTGGCGGGAGGGGACAAACTCGGGGAAGTGTCCACTGCACTTTGACCGGGTTTCAACACAAGGGGCTGGAGGAGAAGATCCGTCACTTCCTGGAGGCTGGCCTGTGCCGCCGGGCAGCAGATTTAGGGCGCTGGGGGCTACGTGCCATCTCCAACAGCCTGCTCTCCCCCCCGCCCATCCGTGCAGCCACTGTCCCTCACCCAGAGGTCCCTGGTTCCGGCGAAGAGTGTTCAGGTACGGACTGAGATGCAGGTGTTTTCAGGACGAGCTAGCGGCTCTGACCAGGTGGTGGCCAGGGGGCGGCCTGCAGTAGGCGGCTCCAGTGGAAGGGGAGGGTTGGAGGGGAACAGAAAGACACCAGGGTGTGGAGGGTCCAGGTGGCAGCGTCCACTGCAGGGCTTTCGGGATGTGGGCGGTGGGGTGCCGCTGAAAGGGAATGGAAGGCAGGCAGGCAGGAGAGCAGGGACCGCACCTCCCCCTCTGCATCGGCCCTGAAGCCGGGAGGGGGCGGGTGGCAGCCTCCAGCCCCGCCCCACGCCGCCCCCAGAGGGGACAGAGGCTCAGCAGCCCATCTTCCAGCTCTGCAGGCGCAGGGCTGTCCCGTCCACAAGTGACAGGGCTGCTTCCTCCCAAGGCCAAGAGGAAAATCTGACCCAGGCTGCGCCCTTGGCTTCTGCTGCTGTGATCGCTGACATTTCTCAGACTGCAAAGTTTCCCAGGCCCTGCCCCCACCTTCACGCAGCGTTCTCCATGTGCCCCAGCGTCCCAAGTCCCCCTTCGCATAAGGACACCAGTCATAGTGGACTAGGATCCTGCTCCAGCGACCTCGGCTTAACTAATTACCACTCCCGTGACCCTACTTCCAAAGAAGATCTCGTTCAGAGGTCCCAAAGGCTGGGGGTTCAGGGCGAGTTTGGGGGAGACACAGTTAGACTCCTAACAGACATCTTTCCTAAACCCCTGCACTGATGCAGGCGGAGTGTTCGGCCACTGAGCAGGGCAGTGTGTGCCAGCCCAGGTAACAGTGGCTTGATGGAGACCTGCAGACAGGGACCTCTGTGTCACCTCTCCTCCCGGGACACTGGTCCTGTGTCTTTGCCCTCCCTCCTGGGCTGCCTTCATCTGCACGGCCCGCATGCCTGACCGCTGCAGCCAGTGAAGATCGGAAGAAGAGTGGCACCCCCTTGCCCTTCACGTGCGCCCCTTTTCCTCATTGCTCCGGGTCAGGGCTGGGTTCCGGGTGGCCCAGCCCCACTCACTGTCCAGAACAGCTGCTCATAGCATTCTGTGGAGTCAGGAATTCTGTTTCTTTCTTTCCCCTTCAGATACCCAGGACTTAGAGCACTTCGTGGACCAGACAGAGCCTAGAAGTTAGGAAGGATTGAGCATGCCTGGAAAGAAGAAATTAAAAGAAAAGGGAAGGGAGGAAGGAAAGAAGGAAGAGAAGGAAGAAGGAGAAGGGAGAAGAAGGGAAGGGAAGGGAGGGGAAGTAAAGGGAAGGGGAGACGATGAAGTTTATTTACAGTCCAGAGACTTACTCAACAAAATCCGTCACCATGTGGAGCAGCTGAAGGGTCACTGCTCTGACCAAGGCCGCGGAGGACGGTGTCCAGAGTCCTAAGCAGGCCTCCACGTCTTGCCCTCCACAGCGGGCCTGTGGCACCCCCTGGGACACAGCTGGAGTGGTGGGGTCACTGTGCGAGCAACGGGGAATGATGGAGGCGGCCATGAACAGTGACGTGTCCTCGTTCTTGCTTTCAGAGAATGGGCCCAGCTTGGCCGTGGCTGCTGGGAGCCGGGGTCCTGGCCTCTGTCTGCTGTCAGCCCTTTCCCGCCCACGGAGATAAAAGCCTCGGGGTGGCACAGCACCCCAGTCACCAGCTCGCAGGGCCAGCCCCTGCCTACCACAAGGTTGCATCCACCATTACCAGCTTTGCTTTGCGTCTGTATAAGCAGCTGGCCGCGCACAGCCCAGGAAACATCCTTTTCTCCCCAGTAAGCGTCTCCAGCACCCTTACCCTGCTGGCCCTCGGGTTCCACGGTGACTCCCAGACCAAGATCCTAGAGGGCCTAGGTTTCAACCTCACAGAGACCCCAAGCACCGACATCCACCGGGGCTTCCAGAGCCTCCTGCGCACCCTGGATCTGCCCAGCCCCAAGCTCGAACTGAAGGTGGGAAACTCCTTGTTTCTAGACAAGCAGCTGAAGCCTCAGCAGCACTTTCTGGACAGCATCAAGGAGCTCTACGGAGCCTTGGCTTTCTCTGCCAACTTCACGGATTCTGCCACGACAGGCCGGCAGATCAACGAGTTCGTGAGGAAGCAGACGTACGGGCACGTGGCAGACTGCTTCCAGGAGCTGGGCCACGACACGCTCATGGTTCTCCTGAATTACATCTTCTTCAAAGGTGAGCACCGGGCCCGGCAGACCTCGAGCCGGCACGCTCTCTGCCGGGACAGCCCAAGGCCCTTTGCCACGGCTCCATGGGATTCGGTGGGCCTCTTGAGAACATCTAGGAAAAGGACAATTTTCCTGCCCTCATGTAGCGCAGATCCCGTGTGGTTTGGAAATGAGACGCCAGGCAAGTCAGAAAGGTACTGATGGTGCCCTCCCTGCACAGGTCTGGGTGCCATGGGGGCCTCCTCCTCCTCGGGGAGTGAGGGAAGACTTCCTGGAAGAGGAGGCATCCAGGGGAGACAAGAAAGGCGGGGGGTCAGTGCAGAGGAAGAGGCTGTGGGACAAGTGGGAGAAGAGGTTTGGCTTGAACAAAACATCAAGAAAAAGAGATAGTGTTGCATTGTCAAAGAAATCAAGATGACTGAGTTGCACTGGGGGATGCAATGCAGGAAGGTACCCACAGCTACAAAATTGAAGAATCGGGGATCCCCCTGGGGATCCTAGACCCTACTCAGGGAGCTGCAGCGCTGCTGAATCTTAAGCATTTGTTAACAAATGCACACATTTGTTTTAGAAGGCTCAGTGAGCCCAGGTGCAGTGCCTCCCTTACTTTGGAGACTGAGGCAGGAGGATCACTTGAAACTGGGAATTTGAGTTCAGCCTGGGAAACCTAGAGAGAGACCCACCTTTAAAAAAAATAGTAATTCCCGTCTGGCTACAGTTTGGAAAATGGGTGGACATAAGGTTGGGAAACACATTAAGAGGTTCTCCAAAGGCAGCGTGATGATGGCCGTGAATCAAGCCCTGGCTTTGTAAGTAGAATCAGTAACCCTTGGTCCTTGGCTGGGCATAGGCATGGAGGCCAGGGTGAGTCGGCTCCCTCCGCCCTGCCACCAGGATCAGTACTTTGGGAGGCGGGATGGGGGCAGATTACAAGTAGTGTGGGCGGTGGCACCCATTCAGGACGCCCCCTTCCCGGGCGCCCTCCCGGCCAGGTCTCCTTCCCCGCTTCTCCTCGGTGCCCGCACGGCGCAGGTTTGCAGGAGCCCGGCAGAGCTCTGGGCGCGGTGCCGCTGCAGCGGCCCCGGGCCTGGCCTCCTCCTGGCCCCATATCCAGGCCACTTGGCGCCCTCGGCCGTGGACCCCTGGAGGAGGTCACCTCCCGCGTGGCCCGGGGGACTCCCTCCCTGGGAACGGTTCTCACGGTGTCGCGGGTCTTGCGTCCTCAGCCAAGTGGAAGCACCCTTTCGACCGCTACCAGACCCGGAAGCAGGAGAGCTTCTCGGTGGACGAGAGGACCGCGCTGCGCGTGCCCATGATGCAGCAGCGGGCCATGCACAGGTTCCTCTACGACCAGCAGGTGGCGTGCACGGTGCTCCAGATCGAGTACAGCGGCAACGCGCTGCTGCTGCTGGTGCTGCCCGACCCGGGGAAGATGAGGCAGGCAGAGGCCGCGCTGCAGCCCGAGACCCTGCGGAGGTGGGGCCAGCGCTTCCAGCCCAGGTGGGTGCGGTCGACTCCTGGGCTCGCTCACTGGCTGCCTGGGCGAGGTCTCGCCTCTCTGGACCCCAGACTTCCTCACCTGTACAATAGGGACCCGGAGGATCAACTGAGCCAACGTTAGACTGGCTCTTGGACGCTAAGCGCTCATTGCCTGGGGACCTCCATCCCTTCCGGGCGTCCTCCTGGGTCCAATCTCCTCGCTTCCCTTTTCCCCCGCGTAATAATTTGATTTCAGAAGATAGCTCGGTATAACTCAGAAAAATCAGATCGAGGACAATTATTAAGAATAGTCGCGGCTGGGGATTTAGCTCAACGGCATAAACACCTGCCTAGCAAGCGCAAGGGCGTGAGTTCGATCCCCGGTACCAAAAAACAAACAAACAAACGACAACAAAAAAAAGTGATGACTCCCACAGAATAGTAAATGTGTTTAAAAGGTCTTTCTGTTTAATTAAAGCTTTTAAAGAAATAAACACTGAGGAAAAACAAGGTTGGTGTGGTGGCACAAGCCTGGGAGGCTGAGGCAGGAGAATCACAAGTTCTGGCCCAGCTCAGGCAATTTAGGAACATCCTGTCTCAACATAAAAAAATAAAAAGGGCTTGGGGACTACAGTACGGTGTGCCCCGAGCTCAATCGGCAGTAACACACACACTCAGAGGAACACCAAAGAAATCAAAGTACCACTTTTACATGATCTTTCACCTATTGCTTTCTTTCTTTCTATTTATTTTTTATTGTTTTTATTTTTTTAAGACAGGTTTTCACTTGTGCATATTTGTAGTACATAACGTTCACATTCCTTGTTAGGAGTGGATACATGTGCATAATGATAGATTCTGCTAGCCTAGGGCTTAGCTATCTCTAACATGACATCCGCCCAACTTGGTATCAGACTCAGAGAAACAACTTAGCTCTCCAAGAATAACCTCTGTGTTCTCCTTCTCATTCCAGAGATAAACCTCCCACTCCCCTTTTGCACGTGCGCCGAGCCCTCTCCAATCCCAAAACTCCACAACCACCCAAGCCTCCACCCCCAGCCCCCAGTAAATCTTTCTGGCTCCTGCTTTACACAGGCAGATGCGCCTTCAAATCAGCTGTTACTATCTCATTTTGCCCACCTCACAAACTCCTCCCCCAGCCAAAACTGATAAAAGTAACTACACTTTTTTGTTTTTTTCTGAGAGCTGCTGTACCCTCCAACCCATGAAGCTCTCCCATGCCCTCCGCATTAAAGGCCTCCTTATCTCTCTTGCTCTCATTTTCTCTATGCTGCTTCAGGATGAGTTCCCCAAAATACTCAATCACATAACACATCTTAATGTTTTCTTCTTTTTCTAAATCAATTGCCAAGTATTTATTTCACTTTTTAAATAGTGGAGTAAAGTACAGTTTTATTTTGTAGAAGTAGAAAAGTGGAAAGACTGATATAAATTGCTCGAAGTCACTAGTAGTCAAAGATCTTAGTTTTTAAAAGTTACTTTTTACATCACCCACTTTACAAAGACAAGTTCTCATTTGAGAAATCCTGTAATAATGTTGACACCGCTGAACTTGTTTTACAGAACAGAAAAATTATGGGATTTGTGTGCATATGCTGGTATGTGTAATGTAGAGTCTCTTCAATTTTCTTCTGTTTCTTTTTTATCTTTTTTTTTTTTTTTTTTGATGTTGTTTCTGCAATGCTGGGAGTTGAACCCAGGGCCTACTGAATGCTAGGCAAGTTAAAAAGTTAAAAATCTCAACTGCACCTCTTTAAAATCTTTTAAATAACAGAGATGGAATTTAATCATTGTGTAAGTCAATTGTTCCTTGGCTAAAGGAACCAAAGTCCTCTTCCCTTCCCCTGCTCTGGTATTTCCACTAATCAGGTCGATAAGCCCTGTAACAAACTGCACTAATTGCTTCTGTTTTCTTTCTTTCTTTCTTTTCTGTTAGTGCATGTCTGCAGTTGTTGCAGTTTGCAATCATCTCGGGAAACTTTGATTCTGACTTTGCTGTCTGAGCAGTTCCGTATTACACTGTAACAGTGACGTCACCATGAGGTGGTTAGGGTTATGGCACAAGGAATTTTTTGTTGCCAGAGTGACTGTGAACGACAAGAACAGAACAAGAACAGCAAGCCAGGGACATAGCTCAGTGACACAGCACCTGCCTGGCAAGTGCGAAGTCCTGGATTTGAGTCCTGGTACCAAAAATTGAACAAGACCAGATTGTTTTATAGTCAGGACCCATGAAAGAGACTGAGTTCCCTGCAGTGTCTAGAATTTGTTACTGTCATAGTCATGGTGTTAGAACCCATTGTTTCACTGAGAACTCATGACTTCAGCTGTAGCGAGTAACTGTAATATTTAATGTATCTCCCCTGAGCTACTTGAATACTTTGAAGAAAAAAAAATAAGACATCATGTCAAAGTCTCCCGAAGAAAACCCAGGATCTCTATGTATATATATATATATATATATATATATATATATATATATATTTAGGGAGTTCAGTATGTTTCACTTCCTTGTGGAGTTTCTCTGGTTCCTCTGTAGAAATGCTAGTAACAATTGCACACTAGAAATGAGTATTTGTCTATGTGTGGATCATCAGTTCACTTGTTTACCTGTCCATTATATCTTAGCATATTCTGCAAAGCCTCCCCTCCCTCCCTCATGCCTTTCTTTCTTTCCTTCTACCTTCCTGCTCTCTCTTCCCTTCTTCCATTAGTTCTTTTTAAAAATTTTGCATTGGTGCCCATGTGAGCACGTGATATCCACATTGCTTGTGAGTAGTTGGTGCGTGCACACGACACATCTTAATTTCTTTTTCCATCCTGTCTCGGCCTTCCCTCCATCTCTTGATCTTCTTCCCCTTTGAGAAAGATCCATGTCCCTACCTCCTGTTATCTTTTATTTTGAGCTTTACTTATGCGTTTGGTTTTTCGTGTAAGAGGAACCTTGTGATATTTAAACTTGTGTGTCTGATTTATTTCACTTAACATCGTGGCTTTGAGGTGAATCCACTTGCCTATAAATGACTCATGTGTTTCTTTCTGTATGGCAGAGTAGTATTTCAATGTGTATAAATACCACATTTTCTTTACCATTCATCTGTTGATGGTTTATAGGTCACTTTCAAGATTTGGCTATTATGAATTGTGCTGCTATAAACATGGATATGCATGTATCACCTAATAGGATGTCTTCAACTCTTTCAGGAAGATACTTAGAAGGGGGATAGCTGACTCAAAGAGAATTTCTAGTTTGGGTTTTTTGAGGGATCTCCATACTGTCTTCCATAGTGATTGTACTAGTTTACACTTCCACCAACAATGTAAAAGTGTTCCTTTTCCCCGAAACCTCACAAGCATTTGTTAGTATTTGATTTCTTGACATAGCCATTCTTTCTGGGGTAATATGGTATCTCTGTGTTGTTTTAATTTGAATTTCTCTAATGGCCAGTGATGTCGAACATTTCTTCATGAATGAATTGGCCATTTGTACTTTTTCTTTGAAGTTCCTATTCATTTTACTTACCCGGTCTTGACTGGATCTCTTATTTGGGGGGAATCTAATTTTTTCGAGTTCTTTATGCATTCTAGGTATGAGTCCTCTGTGTGAGGTTACAGCTGGCAATCAGACAAGCACACTTCAGTCACTGTCATCTTGGCTTGCCCAGGAGAGTCAGGAATCCCTGGACACTGCCTTTTCATTCATCTCTAACCCCTCCTGTGTGTCAGGCTCTCTACCAGACCCCCTCTGTGCCGCACTCTGCTCAGTGTCACCCTCTGTACCCCTGACTTCTGCCAGTGGCCTAGGTCTTGCCACCCAGAGCTGCTGTGAAAAATATGTCCGGTTGTCCAAGATGTCCTTCCCCTCGCTTCGGCATCTTTACCCGCCTCTTGGCTGAGTAACAATAACAACAACCCAAGTTGGAGTCCCTGATCTGAGCTGATTAGACACCAAAGCTTCCAAGGTGATTCTTCACTAGTTCATTTTGCAGGTGCCCTGACAATTTTCACAGAATAATTAAGGAAACGAGTAATCCCCAGGAGAAAGTGATAGATGTGCCCTGCGTAGCGAGGCATTTCCGAGCACACTTGGGTTGTGTGGCAGTCTGATGGCTAGGGAAGCCCGGATGCAGGAGGGACAGTGATTTTGCTGGTTTGTGATTCAAGGTGGACACACACACTCCCTCCCCTGATCTGCCGGGCACCCCTGCAGAGTGGGTACTGCTGCAGGGAAGCTGGAGCTCAGGGAGACGAGACACGAGACACTTAGGCGCCTTGAGCTGGGGGGATCCTGTAGGTGCAGTTACGATGCGGCTGGCAGCTGAGCCCACAGGACGTGCTGGTGAATCAGGTGGAGGGTGGGGAACGTCGTCAGCGCTCACTTCACACGGCCACCTGTGGGCTCAGTAAGTCACGTCTTGGTGAAACCCACTCCCCACGTCTAGCACCTGGAGACAGGTGGCTCTGTGCTGAAGCTCCCAGCCCCAGCCCCTAGACTCAAGGGCTGAAGAGAGGGGAGCGCTGGGTATGAGCCTGTTGTGGGGAGATGGGGAGGACTGGTGGGGCCCGCCCTGGGAGCCGCTGTTCTCTACCACAGCTCTCTCTCTCTCTCTCTCTCTCTCTCTCTCTCTCTCTCTCTCTCTCTCTCCAGCCTGCTGGATTTGCACTTGCCGAGGTTTTCAGTCTCTGGAACGTATAACCTGGAAGAGCTCCTTCCCCTGATCGGTCTCACCAACATATTCGACTTGGGAGCTGACTTCTGGGGAATCGCTGGGCAGCTCAACAGAACCATCTCCCGGGTAAGGCTGTGACTGCGGGCGTGTGATGAGCGGGGCTCTTTCTCCTCTCACTCAGGGTGCCCTTGAAAATCAAGTTCCCCACTTATTTTCCTTTACTGATTCATCCTCACCACGATCTTTTGGTTCCTTTACTTTGGCAGCTGTCTTTCTACCTTTGTCATCTAGATCTATATTCTCCTGGGAAGAAATACAGGTTTCTCAATCAAATAGAGCCTCCTCCAGGTCATTCAGTGAGCCAGAATTTTCCCAGGTGTGAGATGGCATTGCTTTTATTCCTAAAACACCTTTCTTGGGGAGCCGTGAGATTCTGTTGCCTTTGCTATAGCTACAGAGTGGGACGTGAACCGGGGGTGTGTGGTCAGCCCTGCAGCTCAGCGCCTTACCACGAGAAAGGCTTATTTCTTGTTCATGTTACACGGCAGAGGCAGGTCTCTATCCCTGACTACACATCTGGTTCCTTCCAGGGGAGCCCCACCCCTGGGAGATACCATTCTAGAAATCAAGAGAAAATGTGCAGTGACTCTTACCGACTCTCCCATGTGTGGCCTATGTCGTGGCTGCTCAAGGCCGTTCTGAGCGGGGGGCTCTGTGTCCTCGCTGGCAGGAGGCACTGGAAGCCAGGCTGAGTGGCAAAGGACCCACAACCCTCAGACAGGAAGGCGGAGCTGACATTTGCGAATAATAATACAGGAGGGAAGGCAGCGAAGGCCCCTCCCTGAGCTTTGCTTGTCTTTTTTGTTTCACGCTAACGTTGTTCCTTACCATCTGAGTCCCTTGCGAGGAACTTCGTCAGCAAAGCTTTCCGTCTCCTACAGGAAAGAGCCCAGCTGAGGGCTCAGCGTGCCTCCGGGCAGTGGGGCCGTGGCCTGATGCGTGCCTTTGCACTTGCGTGTGAGCATGTGTGCACCGTGGGAGGGTAAACACCAAGAAAAAGAAAGAAATGTTTTTGCTTTTGAAAGAACTTTTCACAGTGATTTTAAATGCTCCATTTATTTTTTTCATAGTTTTTAGAAATAAAAAGGATCATCACAGCTGATATTTTTCAACTTCTTTTGAAGTTCCCTCCCAGGAAATTGAATGAAAATGAGGAGAAGCAGGAGGAAGAGGAGCAGGAGGGGGAAGAGGAAGAGAGGAGAAGGGAAAGAGGGAGGGGGAGAGGGGGAGGCGAAGGTGGCTGAGCTCTACTGAGCCCATTTAGAACACTGTGAACCCAGGCCAAGCAAGACATTTTAAAGGTGGGTAGACTGAGTCTCAGAGAGGTCAGGTATAGCTGGCAGAAGGAAAAGGACACCCAGGCTGGGGCCACCTGTGCCCAGGTGTGGAGAAGAGGGGCCACTGGCACCTGGCACACTCGGGCAGCCTCAGCCTGTCTCAGACCCATTTCTCTTCCTGCCGAAGAGCAGTGGGCACTGTCGGGCAAACCCTCAGTGGAGAGAAAATGAGGGAGCGAACGAAGGGAGGGCTGGGCTGCCTTCCAGGCAGGGGGGCCTGAGCGACACGGTTCTGCCTTGGTCTCAGCAGTGCCCCAGAAGGCGGCCTAGGCCCCGGCAGGCCCCTGGACTGTGCGGTGTCTGGCCCTCTTGTCTTCCCGTAGGTGTCACACCAGGTGGTGATGGACATGAACGAGAAGGGAACTGAGGCAGGGGCCGCCTCAGGCCTCCTCTCCCAGCCTCCAGCCCTGAACACGACCTCGGCGCCCCACGCCCACTTCAGCAGGCCTTTCCTGCTGCTGCTGTGGGAGGTGACCACCCAGAGCCTGCTCCTCCTGGGCAAAGTCGTCAACCCAGCGGCAGGGTGACCGTTCCGGGAGGTCAGGGGTGTCCCCTCTCCCCTTGCCAAGCCGAAAGGCCAGTCCCCGCCTGCACAGTGGGACCCATGTGCACAGACACTAATAAAGTTCGGGTTTGTGAACACGGAGGAATTGCCCCCATCCCCAAGGCAGCTTGTAGCCATCACTCCATGGTCATCCCAACCTGGCGTTGCTAACTATGGTTAGAGAGCTGAAGACGAGAACTGCCCACGTTATGGTCTCCTGGGACATGGCTGCCACTGCCCCCACCATGATAGATACCTGCTGAGTGTCCTTTGGTAAGAGCCACCGTGAGAGGGGCAGGGGACATCGGGAGTAATAAGCCAGTCTCTCCCTCCACAGAGGCCCACCTGGGCTGAGAGCTGAGTGAGGGCCTCCTGAGATGTCTTTACTCAGACTTCAGGGGCTGGGTCACCTTGGGGAAAGGGGTGCAGCCGAACCTGGGCCAGGACCTCCCAGCCCTGCCCCATGAAGAGCTGGGGTGCTGGAGCAGCAAGGACAGAGTGTCAGGGCCCGGGAGCAGCCAGGAGCTTCCTCCAAATGGAGGAAATGGGTGAAGGTCAGTACAGCCAGGAGCAAGATGGGCACGGGGCGAAGCACGGTCAGCTGTGTGCATCTGTAGGCCGTGTTCAGTGGAGATGGGCGCCCTTCAGCGATCGGGAGCTCAGATCCCCGAGATGTGCCCATCCAGGAGGCATCTGCCCTGGACGGAAGAGGATGGTACCAGAGCTGCTCGTGGGCATCGTCGTCGGGCTGCGGGAGGGAGTTCTGGGACTGCATGCTCCTGAAGAGAGACTTCAGTCAAGACACAGAAAAGCATTGTGAGAGCAAAGGCAGAAGTTACTGCAAAACGAAACGGTGCCAGCAAAAGTGCCTGCGTGAGGGGAAGCGTGGGCAGGCGTCGCGATGGCTGTGGCACCGAGTACAGGTTTAAGTTTTAGTTATGTGATTTTTGTTAGAATGTTCTGTCTTTTCAGGTCCTTCCCTCCTCTTTGGAGTCCTTTCAAATGCTGATGAGTCAGGAAATGACCCCATGCAAGTGGTTTATGCAAGGTCTGGTGAAACCTTCCCGGGGTCTGTCTGGCACCAGCACTCCTCAGTTAGGTACTTGTGAATGGACACTGTTGTTGGGAATGTCCCTTCATTAATGTGGGTAGATCTTAAAATGTTACTTCTGTTCTTTTTTAAATCGGGGGCCATGGCAGCAGCAACCCAGAATGCTGAGTGCCTTGATTTATTTTTTAGAAGCAAATAGCCCTAAAGTCTTGGCTGACCACACAGTGCAGCTGTGCACGATGTCTGACCTTAAGACTTCGTCGTACTGTGGAGGGACAGCTTTGCTCTGAGACCTATTAGATGACTGTAAGCACAGAGGTCTTTATTTCTTTGTTTAGCTCTAACAGGCGTAGCTTGTTGTTTTGATTTCCTTTGTCCCTCGGGGCTCCTGTATCTTAGGTATGACAGTACCCAAGTGAGACCCTCTCATGAGGTCACCCGAGGTGGTAAGGTACGTGGTTCTGTTGTGGGTTAGCACGGTGTCTGGTAGTTGCAGGCTCTTTCTGTCCCATCCAAAGAGTTGGCCAGGACCACCTGTGAATAGGTAAACATAACTTTTATTTGAAGTAAAGGAAGAAAAAGGAAAAAGCAAAGAAAAGAGAAAGAACAAGTAGAGATGTGTCCCACAAGCAGGATGGGCCACATAGAAACAGGAGGACAGGGAGACAGCGAAATCACAGTGGCAGCAAAATCAAAGGCCATTGCCTTTTGTCCCCTCCTGGACCTAGTCCCTTGGAAGTTGTTCTTCCCAGGCATCCCAGCTGTGATTGACAGGTCACATCCCCTTGCTGGTCAGCCTCTGTCCTGGATCAGGTTACATCCGGCGTCCCGTTTTCAACCAGCCCGCCATGCCCTGATCTCCTGCCTGGGTTCTCTTTTTCTGGACCTTTTGGCACCGTAGAACAGGGTGTTTATTTTATCTTTATTCAGTGAGTGTTAAAAGCCAGTGAGCTGTGAGGACTGCAATAGGGAGCTGGAAAGACCGTGTCCTGCTCCAACCTACAGCCCCACCTCTCCGGTTCCCCGGCTATAATCCTGAACAATGTCCAGAAGGAAAATGGAAATCCCGAGTTTGCTGGTTTTGGTGCTGGCTGTGGCTTTGAATCAACATCATTCAAAAACTCTGGTGCACTGAATTGGACTCCCTGATATAGAACCAAGACCCAGGGCCCTATTTTTCCACAGTCCAAACCCTGATTGTGGGTCTTACCACTAAGATAATCCAAAGTAGCCTGTGGCAGGTGAGGGATGAAGGAATGTGGGACGGAGATGCAGACAGAAAGCAGAGGGAAAGGGAATGTGTTTCTAAAGGTTACTAAACCATTAAACAACGCTGACACAGCCTGAGCTTCCAAGTCCTCTGACCTCAGCATAAACCAGGGGAAGATTCACGAGGTAATGCTCGATCCTGTGCTCATGGGGACTTCTGACCAGCTTCACATGCAAGGGAGAAGCGTTTTTCATGGTAGCTGAAATCCCTCTCAGGATGCTTTTGTCACACATCCTTTAAATGGGGAAGGCAGTGAGAGGAAAAGATGATTCCTCACCCAGTGCCCATCACCAAAGGCAAGCCCTGCCCCCTGCTGGTCACAGAGAGTCTCTGAGGACCCCAGGGCGCCCCTTCTCCTGTTAGGCAGTGCAGGGAAGGGAAGGAAAGTGGGTAGAGGCCCAGGTAAAATACAGGGCACCCGGCAGAACCTGGATTTCAGACAAACAGCAAATAATCTTTTAGAATATGTCCCAGGCAGTATTTGGGCTGCACAGATACTAGAAGTATGTTTATTGTTTATGTAATATTCAGATGAATGGAGTATAAGGTCCTTTTACTTGCTCAATCTGGTACCTCAGGGAGGGGAGTAGGAGGCTCAGAGAAGAGAAAGTCACGTGGAGCTGCAGGGCAGGCTGTGGGTGTCGGAGCAGACAGGGGAGGGTTCAGAGGAGACAGCTGGGAGGACAGCGCCCGGGGCCGTGTCTGCAGGGGCACAGACCCAGGCTGGCCTGCCGAGGACTGCTGTCCCAGCTTCGTGCTCCATCACACGGTGGGCATCCAGCCGCTTGCCACACTGTGTGTGAGGTCCTCCTGGGCTGCTGGCCCCAGGTGCCCCAAAGCTGGGCACAGACGCAGCGTGAGTCCTGGCAAGGCCAGCCACACCCAGACAGGCCAAAGGACCTGGGTTTGTGGGTCCAGTCCACCACCTGCTGGGGCAGCTTGTTCAGTGGCAAAAGGTAGCTGATGCAAAAGGAAAGGGGTGCTGGGAATGGGCCTTGGGAATTCTAGACTGAGAAAGCCACATGACGCACTGTGGACCCTAAGTGCCATGTCCTAGAAGATCCATCCCCTTGCTCTCCCCAAGGACTGAACAGCAGGTGCTGCGGAATCTGTTTGTGTCCCCATCTCAGGGGACCCACTGGCCCAAAGAACCTTGAACAGAGCCCTGTGCTAGGAATGGACTTGGTCAAAGGAAACCCACCCCTTGGCTGACCACTCACACATCTTCTGAATTGCTTGTTTCTTTCAAGACCTTTTAGAAGAAGAAACCACTTTCCAGGGAGACTGGGACAGACCACGAAGAAGCTGTGACACTGAGAGGAGCACCTGTTCAGCCTGGCTGACCTGAGGCACACGTGGTGACAGAACTCAGCTCTGCCGATGTGCTGGGTGTTGGTCCAGGTGGCCCGGTGGGCAGGGGCAGTGGCTCTGGCTGGTCCTCATGCCGGGAAGGCAGAAGGGGGCACTCCCGAGAGCTGCCAGCCCTGGAGACACAGGTCTCGGGCTGCCAGGTGGGCAGAATGCAGGGCAAGCCCTGAGCCAAGCTGGGCATCTCCCCGGCTACTGCAGCGCCGCAGGCACCAAGGGCACTGCAGGGGCAGCAGTGGTCATGATGGAGACATCGCGTCCAAAGCTTAGTGACACCCCTGCGTGGACTCTTCCGCAAAAAGGTTAAATCGTCATACTGCAGCGATTCACACATTCCAGTGTTTACAGCAGTACAACTTATAATAGCTAAATCCTGAGAACGGCCTGTCTACCCATCAACAGATGATTGGATAAAGAAAATATGGTGTCCATATATCATGAAACACCATTCTGCTGTAAAGGATGACAGATTTAGACATTTGTAGGAAAATGCGTATACCTGGAAAATATAATGTTGAGTGAAATAAGCCAGGCACACAAACTTAAATCCCATATGGTATCTCTCGTGTGAGTGAGGCAGAGTGCAAACGAAGACAGTAATAAAGGTTGAACAGAAGCGGACCAGAAGATGGATCTCTCACAACAGGGAAGCGAGCCGAGGGGAAAAGTACAAGGACTGAGGAGCAGGGGAAGGGGAAGTAAGTAGAATAAAGATTCGCCATGTACAGGAGCCTAATAACCTGGAATAATGTAAAGGTTTTACACCATAACATGAGCAAAGGTTAATAATATCAACGAGAATGAAAAATCAGATAGGGGAACTGGACAGGGGAGGGGATTAAAAAGAAAGAAACAAGCTGTGGTATGCACATGTACCTGTTCCCCAAGAAGACAGTAAACTGCATGAACTACAAACATATACTAATAAAATTTTTTAAAAAGATGCTCATAAATAAAAAAAAAATATATTGCCCCAGAGGATGCCCTGGTCCTGGAGGGGCTATCATGGTCCAAAACTGGGCAAAATTAAGAAAGGGGACACAGGGAAATTAGGAAGAGCAAGTAAGGAGATGAGCCCACCTGCCCATGGGTCAGTAGGGCTGCAGGACCTGTCCAGCTATGGACTAAAAACGTGAGCCAAAATTAATCTCTCCTCTTCTAAGTTGTGGATGTCAGATTTTATGCTGCAGCAATGACAAACGTGACCGAGACAGGTGACAACTTAAGATGTAGCACATCATTTAGACCATAGCATAGCCTGAACCATGACACCCCCTCTTACCTTATTAATGTTCTGTGGAAGTAACCAAGGGCTGTCCCTCAGAGGGACAGAGATCGCACCCTGACAGAAAGTCCGCAGGGTCGGTTTTGGCCCATAGTGTATGCACAAGCTAGTCGAGACTTCGGTTTATTCAATGGTAACTAAATTAAAACACTATTTTCACGTCAAAACAAACACGTGATGGGACAAAAGGTAAACATCCCTGTATTTTCAAAAATATCTGTGTTTCAAAGGAAGCCATTCTGCTCCAGACTGTGGAAATATGACTGTTTTCCCCTGTATCATGGCGGACTTTGGTGACAAACCATCAGTCCTGATAGCACTGAGCAAGGTCAAATCAAGCAAAGATGACAGAAGGGATCCTCCTTGGAGCCCTAGGTCATGCTTGCTGCAGCATCTGCAGTTACTGCTTGGCTGGAGGATGCTGTTTCTCTCTTTTAGATCAGAGCAATCCACGGCAATCCTGTGTTGTAAATGTTTGGTGGACCCTCGCCGAAGTCCTCTTTCCAATGATCTTGTCACTGTAAGCCGTTGAGGTACAGCCACTCATCCTGACCAGGTACTCAGCACAATTCCTGGCCATTCCACATTCCTACTGAGCAATGAAAGACTTTTCCAACAGTTGTTTAAAACCTGGGAGCCGAACGCTTGCTGTCAAGGGAAGTCAGCACCAGAGGAAGCATGCCAGCACGACAGGGCCAGCCGGCTACAGAAGCAAGAGGCCTTTCTCCCCGCCTTACTGTGCTGCACGACCTTTCTCTTTCACGAGGCTTTTGTTCATAACTCAGTGGCTTTCTTCACTCCCTGCACCATGAGACAGTGGGGCCACCCAGTGCTGTCACCTAGCGTGTGACGAAGGGCTGAGTCCACACTGTCGCATTTTTCCTCTGGCCCTCTGCGCTCCCGATGATCACGTGTGGCCCCTTGTCCTGTGGAACCCTCCTTGCTCTTGGTACAATCTCCAAAACTCTTTCAACCTTCTGCTCTGATTTCAAATTCCTATTGTTCCATGCAATGTAGTGCCCAGATAGGAAGAACACAGGTATAACTCAGAAGCAGATGTAGTCTTACCAAAACAGGCAGAATGGATCACTTCCTTGCATCTGCCCAAGGAAGAGCTCGCGATTCGTCTTGGCTGCTGCGAGGGAGATCAAAGCCCGGTCTCAGAGACACAGTGTAAAGCTCAGCGTGGAGCCAGGAGGGTGCATCTGACCTCAGCTCCAAGCCTCCCTGCTGGCCAAAGCTCTGAGTAGCCATACACACAGGAGCTCCACGTCTTCCTCAGGAAAGTTATCTTATTTCCTATTTCTGTTTTGTGGAAAGCGAGGCACGAACACTAACAGAAATGCTGAATTCACCTTTCTCTTTGTACTAAGGAAAAACAGGAGAAAAACAGGAAAAATGGGATTCATATGTGGTAAATGACACGGTTTAGATTCAGCCCAGTGTCTTGTTCGCTCTCTCGTGTGCATCTTTTTTGCATTGCATGCAGCTTGAGAACAGACTGAGAAGGCTGCAAAGGGATCCTTCGGAATAGCCCCTTCCTGGAAAGACCCAGTGTTAGAAATTCCATCTCAGTGCAGACTGGGAGGATTAAGCTCAGCAGAGAGGGCTCAGCCTGCTGGGAATCACCTCGACCCGGGGTCAGCACAGCGCAGGTGACCTTGCAGCCCCGGTGATAGATGAGCAACTGGGTCAGAGCCATCCCTGTCCAGGGGGTGGGGTCATCCTATGCAGTGTGGAGGTCACTGGGGCTGGAGCTGTGCTGTAGGCCCGGCCTTCTCTTGGGGGCTGAAGGAGGCTCTCAGCAGGTGTCAGGTGCTGCCGGAAATTCTTTCCAGCCACGGGCTTTTCAGTCTGCAGCCACCGGGGACACCCACACACTAGGTAGATTTCCAGTAAATTCTGCAGAGTAAATTTCAAGAATTTCTGAGGACACAGCACCCCAGTGACACATATGTTCTTCCAAAAGCCACAGCTGCCCCTTATCCAGTGAGTTCCGCATCTTAGCTTGGGCTTGGGGTCCTTGGGTGCTCTATCTCAGAACTCTCCTCTTTAGCTTTCCAGCCCACTGTCCATGCAACTGACACCTCAGGGACAGAGTAGCCTGGATGCTGGCCATTTAAGTAAGGTCACCAATGTGAGTATTTATCATTGGGACATAAAATTCTGCAGGCAAAGAAGCAGGAGGAAGTGATTTTGTTCTTTCCTCCCAGGTGGCCCCCTTGACAGACTCCCCCAGGTGCCCAGTGCCCAGATCCAGGAGTACAGGTGGCTTCTCTGGTGGCCTGTCCTGTAGAGTACCATGACCGCTGCAACCAATGGTCGCCCATGCCCTCTGTACCCACTTTAAGTGGCTTTGTGACCAAGTTCCTTTAGTAGACATCTCTCTACAGATGGGTTTCCCAAAAAACCTAGAAGGTAGATTTCCAGTAAATTCTGCAGAGTAAATTTCAAGAATTTCTGAGGACATAGCATCCCAGTGACACATATGTTCTTCCAAAAGCCACAGCTGCCCCTTATCCAGTGAGTTCCGCATCTTAGCTTGAGCTTGGGGTCCTTGGGTGCTCTATCTCAATCTGGGATAGTGCCATCCTTTATTTCTGCTCTTCCTCTATTTTTTTGAATCCCTTTACAAGCCAGTGTCTCATTACTCCAATTGCCTGTTGCAGTTAGTACCTTTTTTTATGTTAGATGCTCCCTTTTAAAGTCACTGTGCATTTCTTTCATGATGGGATACAGATTGGTACCAAGAGTGAACCCAGAAGACAGACTTCAGATTTTGGAATTGACTTGGTTGCACCCTTGGACTTGACAAAGGGCTTGACACTGCCAATGTCAGTAACTGGTGGCACATGGTGGTGCCATAGTCAGGGCTCCACCTGCATTAATTGCGAGGGGACCCAGGTCATGACAACAGTGATGACTGTGAGCTGGAGTGAGGCCTCCGGCAGGAAACATAAAACCACATGAAAATGGCAGGCTCAGGTCCGCTGGCTGCCGGTCCAAGGCACTAGGTGAGGACCACAGCACTTCCGGGACAGGCCTGCACTGCTCACTGCGGCTGCTGAAGATGGAACCCAAAGTTTGATTGAGTGGGTTGCTGAACAGCAATGAGGATTGAAGTCAGAGTTCACACAAGTTTCTCCTATGGAAGTCAGGCATGGTGGTGCACGCTGGTAATCCCAGCACTTGGGAGGCTGAGACAGGAGGATCACTGTGAGTTCATGGCCAGCCTAGGCTACGTAGCAAGATCCTGTCTCAAAAAAATGAAAGTTAAGGCACTGACTGGTAGAAAAATGGAATCCTCAAAGTTAGTGTAGGGGCATCTACTGGACTAACATGAAACTAACATTTTCCATGATGATTTTTAAGTATGATACCTAATGATAAGAAAAAGAAGAAGAGAATCGGTGGCGGTCACATCTAACAGAGCCATCTCAGGCCCCTGCCTGGCCTGTGCAGAGGCTGAGTGGCTGGTGGAGGATGATGCTGGCGTGCCGTAAGCACAGCACAGAGGACATGAAGCCGATCCAATACTTTAGGTGGCTTAGGAATGCATGTGCACCCCAGAGCGCAGTCAGTTACTGGCCCCAAGCACAGGAGCCTCCACCTCACTGAGAAGACCCCCGGGGGCTCAGTGATCAGGCCACAGTGCAGCATCCCCTCCAGGATGGGGTGCTATCCCTGCACCACCTGCCTCGGTTAAGGCGGCCCAGTGCCTGGCAGGATTTTGGAGCAAGCCCATGGAGTCCATATTGGTATATGTGAATCATAGTCATGCCGTTCTTTCTTGATTTTCCTCTAAAAAGTATTTTCCACTGTTTTCCCACTTACCATTTTCCAACCATAAGAATGTTCGCGTAGGTCCTGGAGTAAGTTCCTCCCTGCCTCAGGGCCTTTCTACTTGCTATTGACCCCTGCCTGGGTGGTATTTTCCCTATCTGTATCCTGTAGGTACCAAACCTGGTTCTTCCACTGATTTTCCTGACTCAAAGCAAGTTCCTGTTGTACATTCTTGTTTTCTACCTCAGCCCCGTCTTAATGTCCTCCATAACATAGCATAATATAACACTTAGATTGTTTATTTGCTCCTCTTTCTTAAATATTCTCAGATACTGGCTCATTGTCATGCTCTCCAGCCCTCCTCCTTCCTCAGTTCCTGGTCATTTCAATGTGCACACAAATGGGTCTTTCCAGTCCCTGGACCTGCCCCCCACTTCCGATGACCTTTTCCTCCAATCCCCAGGGCCCCCACTGAGGGCTTGTGATGGCCGAACGCTGTGACCCATCACTGCAGCCTCACGACTAACACACTCCTGTCTGCCTTTGCCCTACTGGCAAGACCACAGCCCAGTTCAGCCCTCGCCTTTGTCCCTTCTGTGTAGATGCATGCTTACCCATGGAGGACGGGAGAGGAAGCCATCCTCACTGACCAAACTTTAATCATAAGAGGACCTCGAGCGCCACCTGGCAATCGCAGTGTCCGTGTGTAGTCAATTCTTTTCATGCTTCTGAAAAACGATTGCACTCTTCCTCCTCTTTCCTGAGACCCCCGAAGCCTCATCCTGTGACTCTTGGCAGATGGCGTCTCCTGCTGTGCTACGAACCTGGAAGCTGTTGGGAGAGAAGTTGGACAAGCTTCCAGCTCATCTTCCTCCTGCACTCCTGCAAACAATCCCTGGGACTTGCCCTTCTCCTCTAGGCCCCGATGGGGTGGCCCTGCTGCTGTCCAGCCCTGCACTGTGCTCGTGACCCAGGCGCCCTCCAGGACCAGCACTTGACCACGGACTCCTGCGATCTTTCCCCTCTCTGCTTCATCATTGTTCTCTGCCGCCGAGCGGCTCTTCCCTGCCAAGCCCAGTGCCAGGTACCCTGGGATGCCCCCAGGTGAGTGCACAGCCTCTCTCTTCCCAGCCCCGGGAGGACAGCATCGTCTCATTCTCAGGGCCAATAATTTGGAGCAGCTGTATCTGCAAACAGGAAAGTGGAATTACGTGTCCTCGAGGGGACAGATAAGATTCAGGATCTGGTCCCACGTGGAATCATCATGCCTATTTTTGGCTTGGTAAAAAAACCAAAGTAATAGTCTCAATCACTTCAAAGCAAACAAGAGGTTTACTCTTTTAACCAGAATGACACATTTTTAGCTTACTTTTGTGATACATGATAATTACACTCCCCTTGAGGAACTGCACATACACATATTGCATCTTAGTCATTCTTACTTCCTCCCTGTCCGCCCCTCTCCTCCCATCCTCAGATCCTTTCCATCTTGACAAAGTCTACCTCTGTTTCCTATTATCTACATTTTCTTTTGCTCTTTAAATTATTTATATTTTGGGTTTCTTGTATGAGAGAAAAATGTAATATTTAATCTGTGTTTGATTTATTTCACTTAGCATTATGGTCTCAAGGTACAACCATTTTCCCACAAACAACTCAAATATATCCTTCTTTATGGCAGAGTAGTACTTCATTTTACATACATGCCATATTTCCTTTACCCAGATATCTCTCAATGGACCTGTAGGAATGCTATGGTCACGAGTAGGCTCTAGCATGAGTTAGCTCCAGTAAAATGTCAGTCTTATTATATTAGTCAGAGTTGATTAGGTTATGCTTCAGTAGCAACAAGCCCCGAGGACCTTAGATGCTTCTCATGCCAGCTGGCTGTGGGTATAAATAGTTCTCAGGCATCTGCCCTTGGGGGCATTGTGTGAGGCCGTCCAGCAGTCCACAGTATTGACCCTGCGCCTATGTGGACCCCTGTGAGGTCTGATGGGATATGCAGTATTTCCTCCAGCATTTCTTGGCCCAGAACAGGCACCTGCCCAAGGGCAAATGACTGAAAAGTGTTGCCTCCTTAATGTGCGGAAGGAAAAAGGAACCAGAGAAAGGTTCACAGTATTGATGTCTCCCACACCCAACACCTTCCACCGTCTCCTGGAAATTTCTCTGTCTCTGCCTTTCTCCTGGCATCTGGCTTGTGGAATACCCTCAGAGAAAGATGCGTACATAAGTCATTTACTCACTGGAGCCAGTTTACGGTGTCTGCAGTCAGCAGTACTGTCACTTCAGAGGACCTAGTCACAGACACCCTGCTCTCAGTACACATACTGGACAGGGGTATTCTTCCAGTGACCAGCAAGTAAGGAGGATGTCAGGTCACTTTGGCTGGGTATAGGAAACAGGAATCCTGGAAATAGTCACTGCTACTCACTGAGCTTGGTGGCCTCTAGGCCAGGCCTAGGGAATTTAGGAGGATGTATGGCATCGTCCTTTTCCTTTGGTTGTATACTTCATTACTGCTTTTACTGGTCTGTTGTTTCTAGCACAAAGGTAGAGTAGGTGTGATTTCCAGGTATTAATTTTTACTTTTTTGGGGGGGTACCCAAAAAAGTGCTTGCTAGGCTGGCGCTTATACCACTGAGTTTTCCCTGGCCCATGTTTTCGAGGTTTTTAAATGCCAAGTGCTAAATTTGTGTGTGTGTGTGTGTGTGTGTGTGCATACACATGCTGAGTGTGTAAATTTTCTGTAGTGTCTCATTACAAACCCATTGCAAAAGGTGAGACTAACCCATAAAACTATGAGGAAATGGAGATTTCAGACATTCATGTAAATCATAAGATCGGGGCGCTGCTCCTGGCTGCCATGGGAAAATCCCTCGGGCAGGACACATGACAGATTAACTAGTTATGCTTATTGCACGGTGTGGCAGACAAATAATCAAGACTGTAAAACTGGTTCCTGCTTGGGTCCTCTCTGATGCCAAAATGAAGCAAAAGAAGAAAGATGTCACAAAACATGTGAGAATTTTAGGCTGTAGAATGAACACACACTTTCAGAAACTTCTTCAGACTAAGGCTTTGCAAAATCAAGATTCCAAGAGACCCAACCCCATCATCCCGGGGCTCTCAGACCTGAGCTTCCTTCCCTATGTGATGTAAGGCACTGAGTTTGAAGTTGTCAGGGAAACATACGAACACCATTTTTGTGGATTTCTTTGTGTGGTTGGGTGCTCAGGCAGTCACACTTAGATCTGGAATCACGATGTAGAAATTACACCTGGGCACCTGTTTCAGGACTGTCCTGAGCTCAGGGGAATTGCAGATCCCCCAGGATTACCAAACTGCTGGACAGAAAACAAGTTAGAGTTTCAGAAATATTCTGCCTCAGTGAGCAGATGACCAGTGTAACTAGATATTAAGGCAAAGAAACTAAGCAGGCCTTGGTGATGTGGCTTTTGCCTCTGAAAGATGCTCTCAGATGCAGAAACATTGGATTCCCTCTGATCTTTCCACGTTAACAAGGCTAACAAGTTCATTCTTACAGTCTAGTCCATGGGGATCTCTTTCCCAGGGAGGCTGCTGGGAGACATCCTTGGTGCAAACTGTAAGAGAACAGGTGAATGACAAACACACACCTAAGACACTCTCCAGGCCCCAGGGTCGGTGCCAAAACACAATATGCCTATTGTGATCATAAAGTTTGCGTCGTGTTGGAGGTGCAGAGAATGAGGGACACTGCCACCTCTACAAGTCACTCAAATTCTGTTTGTGTTGCTCATGGCAGGGTGAGATGACGGCATGTGACAACTACTGTACAGCATCGCCGATGGCAACAACTCTGGGGACTGATCTAACGCGTCACAGAGAGCTCCTGGGTGCTCAGTGGCCTTACTCAGCTCTCCCAAGACACTCCAGAGTAGATAGGAACCTGATTTAGTCTGGAGAGCTTACAGAGATTAATGTTCCTAAAGCGTCACAGCCGGTAAGGAACTGGCGAGGACCTGAGCCCTCTGACTTCACCGCTCGAGCTTTTGACCACCAGCCTGGTTTCCAAGTGAGAGCCTTCAGGGGGAAAGCCCGAGAGGTGGAAAAGAAACAAGAGCTCCCGGGGAAGTGGCCTTCCCTGGCAGAAAATTGATGTATTTAAATACCGCATCCTCTGTTAGGGTTAAATTAAAACAAACTCGAGGTGCCCTTGCTTATACAGGCCACGTTTGCATGTGAAAACATAAGCAGCATAAGAGAATGGGAAGAACAAAGTCAAAGGGGCCCCAGCTGGTAATTCTGCATTCCAGGAAAATCACTGCCCTGTCCCCTTCCGGAACCTCCGCATCACACTTCAGCGGGCATGCGTGCGCAGAGACATAGACAGTGCTGCCCTTCTCCGTGTGCTGTGAACTGCTTTGTTCAAATCAACCCAAAATAACAAAGAAAAGGAAGAAGGAAGAGGAAAGAGCCCCAACATTTATTGACTTAGGCTTATGAATCCATTTAGTTTATCTTAACAACCATCTGAAGACCTCGGAACCATAATCTCATTTACAGATAAGGGTGATGAAGCCACGGCGGGTTGAGTAACTGACTTGTCTGCAATGCGCTGACCTCTGAGGCCTCTGGCTTTCATTCTCCCCAAGTCCCAGGATCTTGACAAAGTCCCTACTGTCCAGGGGGTGTCAGGCCCACTGTTTTTCCAGGGTGCTTCACACAAGGAAGGAAGGAGACCCCCAAAGCCTTGGGCATGGGTGACTGTGTGGCTGTGTCTCTAGGTCCAGAGAACTTGCTTTCCCAGCCCGAGTGGCGCTGCCTCATTAGTGGCCCAGAGGGTGCCAGCCACACAAGGAGGGCAATTTTCCACCTGTGCCCTCTCCTCCCTCTCCCTGTGCCCATGGCTTCCTCTGGTTGATCCTGGGTTCTCGGCACAACTATCCCAACCTGCCTCCTATTTACCTCCACTGAGGACTGGGTGGAGAGGACAGAGCAGCCAGGACGCACACGTCCTCACTGTTTGCTCTGTGGGGACCTTGGTGGCAGGAGGCCCTGTTGACTCCCGGTGTTTGCCTGGCTTGCCCAACACTCTGCAAGCACACAGGGCGTTGAATACCTGGTCCTGAGAACAGGATCCCCAGAATAAAGAGCACTGATTTTTCACAAATTGCTAGAGCAATTTTGGTTTTTGTTCCCAGCTTTTTCACTGAATTATTTATTTCTATTTGCCTGTTGTTCAAATAAGTCCCACTGTGCCAAGGGTGGAACTAGTACTTACTGAGCCAGGCCTTTCCCCAGGGCACCTCATGGAACCAGGGTGTCAGGAGCCCCACGTCCACTGCACGAGGAGAGGACACAAAGCCTCCACTCCGGGTTCTCTGAAGTTAAGGACGGATTAGGGATTTGCACTCTGTCGCTCTGGCTGTGTCTCCACTCTCTTCCTGGAAGCTTTCATAGAGAGCAGCTGTAGGAGACAGAGGAACCTTGAAAGCATAGCACACGCTACCCTATGACCACCCAAGAGAAGTGGAGGCCCGGTCACACAAGACACCGAGTGTGCGTCCGCGCAGGAGCTTCATTCTTGAAAGTTGACATCAGGAACAACCCTGATGTCCAGCAACAGAGGGTCTAATTGTGTTCTATCTACACAGAACCCTAAGCCCATACACATAAAGGAAGTGAACCCCATAATATGGTTATTGCACTAAGGAAGCCAGTCACAAAACAAGTTCCACAGTTATTATCCCATTTCTGTGCTGTTCTAAGAAAGGCAAATCCCATCCTCCTCAGAGAGAAGAATAAGAATGGAAGTGACATTTGTAGGGGGCAGGCCTGGTAGAAACGTCACAAGGGGCTTCCTTCCTGGGTTCTCTGTCTTGCTCAAAGAGATGTTTTCAAGGACGTACAAAGTGGGAAAACTCTCTCGAGTTACATTCTTAGGATCCAGACTTCTCCTGCATGTGAAGCACACCTTGGTAAATCGCTGAGACGTGAAGGCAGGGAGGAGACGCAGCACAGCGGAGTGGGGGACGGGCGGGCGGGGCCAGGCGGGACCCCGGGGAGGTTTTATGATAGGAGTGATAAAACCCGCTTCGCCCAGCCGTGCAGGAAGGAGAGGTATGTACACAGATTGGCTAACAGGGTGACTGTCCCCCATAGCTAATGGGGAAACAGAGGACTTCTCAGGAACCTGCTGGTCAGTGCCCGGGCAGGGAGGTCAAGGTGAGCAGGCAGCCAGTTGGAGCCTCGGGAGCAGGGGCGGAGCAGGCGGGGGAGGCCGTGCTGACGCAACCTCCCGCCCCACGGTGACATTTCATGCTCTCAGCGAAGCCTTGCTCCCTGGTCCCACCAGGACCTGTCCCCTTTCCTCAGAGGCGGTGTCAGGGAAGCAGCTTTGGGTGTGTTGGGACCTAGTTCAGCACTCTGGACCAGCATCCTGACCGCTGCCCTCTCCAGTCTCCCCTTCCAGCTCAAACAACAAAGCAGCTGGCTTGACTTCATTTCACCTATCCTCTCCTCTCCTCTCCTCTCCTCTCCTCTCCTCTCCTCTCCTCTCCTATCCTAGTCTGTCCTGTACATCCTATTCTATTCATTTGAGACAGAATCTCACTATATTGTCCAGGCTGACTGCAAACTTGCAATCCTCCTGCCTCAGCCTCCTAGAGTAGCTAGAACTATAAGTGTGCACCCCTGCCCCTGAGTCAGGTTTGTTATTTCAATCTAAGATGTTGTATACCCCATACAAACCTTTAGCGTTCTAAAAGTCTGCACATTCTCAACCTGACGAAACGCTTTCACGTACCTGATAAAAGAAATAGCCCATTTCTGCTTTCCTCGATGAACTCAACTCACAAACATCCTTGAGTTGCTTTTTTTTGTGCTCAGTACAAAATCAAAAAGATGGACAAACACAGCTCCTGCACTCGGGTGACTTGAAGCCTGGCGGTGCCGCCCTCGCCCCACTGTGCCTCAGCAGGGTAGCGTGTCCCCTCACCCCTCCAGTCCTGCGGTGACCTGGAGCTACTTGCTTGACCTCAGGGGCCTTGCTTGTCTCATCTGTGGAATGGGGATCACAGAAGCCTGGGCCTCAAGGGCTGGATCCTAGGGTGGGGAGTCCATGCGTGTTAAGTGCTCGTGTGCCACCGTGTGCTCGGTAATCATCATAAAAGGGCGAGCGCAAAGCACAGCAGAGGCAACAGAGGAAGGGAGGCAGGGAGGGAGGTGTGTCTCACTGGTCCGGTGCCGACACTGTGCCTTGGTGCCTCCATCTGGTCTAAGGAGTGACAACATAAATCTCGAATGAGCTGAGCCTCCCATGACCTAGTGAGGGCAGAGGCAGGAGGATTACAAGTTCAAATCCCACCTCGGCAACTTAATGAGACCCTGCTGCAAAACAATAAGAACAACAACAAAAAAGAGCTAAGGATGCAGCTCATTAGTAGAGCACCCCGGGTTTGATTTGATCCCTAGTACCCACTCAGAAAAAATCAAAGAGAGCAAGACATCATGTCCAGGGCCAAATCAAAAGGAACAGTTTTCCAGAATCTAATAATTTTGCAGATTGAGAAATACTGAGGTTGGCCAACTGGTCTCTTGACATGAACGCTCCAGTAGATAAAATTTATGCTCGCCTGGTTTGAGTCATTTTCTGGCTTCTGAATTTAGGTCAGTCCTGCTCACCTAAAAGAATGGTCCTTTTCATCCGAAACCCTCAGGGCTGCGCAGGAACTCGGGGGAGAATTCACTGAGCTTGCAGTTTCCCAATCTGCACGTCTCTGCTGTGTCTGAATGAAACAATGCCTACTTTATTTTAATTTCATGCATGATTTTTCGGTGTCTGGGTGATAAGAATGGCAGCCCTCGTGTAGGATTGTGTGAGTTCACACACTTTTAGGGTTTAAAACAGAGCCTGGCAGATAAAAAATGCGCAATGCCAGAGGCGATGCCCCGCGTCACAGACAGCATAGGGACTTGTCGTGGAAAATGACAGCCTGGAGGGCTCAGTGCAAACCAAGCAAACAGAAACACTCAAGGTCAACGTGAAAAAGTCAACAAGAGTCGGTGCAAACGGTTTGAACCAAAGTCTGAGCTGGGTGGGTCCTGAGGGCCAGGGCGGTCTGTTGTCCGAACCACCCAAAAGGGGCTCTTGATTCAGAATAACAAGACCCAAAGGGCCCATGCTGGGCGGATCCTGCACACCCAGCCCACCTTTTCCCAGGGGAAGGCACCAGTGCCATTTACGGCACAGGAGAAAATGAAGCCGGGCCTGGACCTGATGACCTAGAGACATGAACTTCCCGAAACTGGGGGGAGCGCTGCATGGGGAGAAGAGATTGCATAAACGGACTCCTCTTGGCCAATTTGACCATCAAAAAGGAAATTGTGATTAGAGTTAAATAGGTCAAGCGGAGTCTCTTGAAAGCTGTTAGTCCATAATGGCCACCATAGTTCAGAATCTAAGAGTAAGGTTCAAATGTCAAAAAGGTTAGTGGTAATCAAACGGTAGCTTCACTAATTTTAACCAGGCGATGGAACTATGGATGTGGCATTGGTTCCTGCCGTCGCCGACACTGTCCTTCACCGCGTGGGGGTCCCCTTGCTTCCCGCGCTCTGAGAGAGGGTGAGCGAACGCAGGAGGCTGGGTTCCAGGCAATGTAGAAGTGGCCCCTACGCAGGAAGTGGCCAGTGAGGTTATGCACCAGAGGAGAGAGAGTCTGCAGGAGGCCGCAAGTTGGTCAATTTGCAAGACGTCAGGAGGAAGAGGAGAAGAAGCACGGCACCAGCTCAGCTCCTCTCCCAGAAGATGAAACCTGGAACACCTGGGTTTAAACAAGCTCAGGGAAGACGGAGTCAGGGCCCGTGCAGCTGGAACAGCAGCCTCTGTGAACCCTGTGTCTGCACCTCGTTCAAACCTGCAATGTGTGAGGAAAGCACACTGCCCTGTTTCACAGAGAGGGAAACTGTGGCTCCGAGGACCCCTTCCCTGGGCCCAACCTGCCCATCACACGTGCTCAGAAAGATGCTAATACACCTGGCCCCAGGCCGTCCGGAAGCAGCAGGAGCACAGCCCCCGGGGAGGTGGAGCAGCAGCCTTTTGGGTAAATGGCAGCCTGGGTCTCAGGAGCCCCCAGGCACAGTGCTGCTCCCCAAGGCTGGGGCCCCATGCAGTAGGTTCCCTGCTCAGATGCAGGACCCATTGGGCAGGCTCTCTGTGCCCAGGACACGTCCCTACGAGTCACATGTGGTCTGGTGGCCAGGGCCACCATATGCCAGATGTGCTTCTGTACTGTCATCTCAGGAGCTCTTCCCTGCCCTGGTGCAAGTGACTGTTTTCAGCCCTACTTCACAGGCAAGGAAACCCAGGCACAGGGCAGTTAAGTGGCTTAAAATGCCACAGAAGACGTGGTCAAGGTGAGGCTTGAGCCCAGACCCTTAGTTACAGCCCCAGACCCACACTGCCCTCCGCAGGGCCCTGGAGTCCGGGTAGGATACCCACACCCTCCCAGGAGCTCCGCAGAGGGTCAGTTGCCCTGAGGTCCGCCCCCTGCAGCCACCTGTCCTGGATCCTGGATCTGCCGGCTCAGGGCCCCTTGCACGCCCTGTCCCCACCCCTTCACTGTTGCAGACTCCAGGTCTCGTGCTCAGCTGCCCTCTGGCCCGCACTGTGGGGCGCCTGTCTCGAGGCCCAGGTGCATCTTATGATGCATCTATTCCCAGGGACTCGGCACGGATGGTGCAGTAGACAAGTCCGGCGAAGTCAGCAGGCAAGACTGTCCCTGCTGTGTCCTGGGGTCTGTGGGTCAGTGTCCTGGAGAGCAGCCCAGCCACACCCCACCCTGGAGATTCTACCCAACCCTTCTTCTGAGGCTGCGTCTCCTGACAGATGAAGGACTGAGCATAGAGCCCTGACTCAAACGCGCAAGGCCCCCAAGTCTGAGCCCTCGATTGTCCCAGTTGTTCCCACTCCGGGCAATTCCTCATTCCCCCTCCAAATGCCCAGGTACCCCCTGGGGTCCCCGCCAGGCCTGTGACACATGCCACCCCATACACATGAACCCTGCATAGCCTCAGGGGCTCCACTGGGCAATTCAGGGTGGTTCTGTCCTCCTCCCTCTGCACCTGGCCCAGGAAACCTGCTGAGATGCTGGTGCTCGTCGGGCTCCGTGCCAGGAGGGAGAGCCTGTCAGCCCCAGTAGTCCTGAGTGAGTGTGATGCTCCTCTATTGTGAGCTAGAGAATGGTTCCTCTTGGGAGATGGTGTGGGTGATGGCCTGCATCTCACACCCTGGACGGAGCAGGTACAGCAGGTGACACACAGGACTTCCTGGGCCAGGAAGGGCCAGCCTGGCATCTGCCTGGCAAAAGGTAAGGCCCCTTCCTGCCCCAGCCTTTGTCCTCCTCGTGGGCCCAGGACCACTGCCAGACAGAGCTCCCTTCCTCGAGACCGAGCCATGCACGCTGGGAGCTTGGGGTGCACAAGACCGGTCTCCATGCTGCAACCCGAGAGCTGACAGAGGAACTCGGCAGCTGGCAGCCATAAGAGATGTACCTCCTTCAGGGTCACCAGGATCCTGGGCAGAGGGGCAGAACGGCTGTGACCAGCCACCAGCCCCAGGTCACACACCTTCCTGAAGAGGCCGAGTTTGGGAGAGCAGGGAAGATGGGGCACCTGCCACTGTCCACTCTGTGAGGCAGACAGGACAGACAGCTGGCCCCCACAGACTCTACTGTACAGACAGAGAAACAGAGGCCCAGAGAGGGCAACACATGCCCAGGGCTACACAGGGCTGGCCTCCCTGCAGCCACGGCCCAGCCCTCCCAGCCAGGAGCGGATGTAAAGCAGCCAGTTCCGGGGGGAGGAGGTCCGTGCAGTGCCAGGGAACCGACCAGGCCCTGAAGCCAGGTGATGGGGGGGCAGGGAGCGGGGAAGGGGAGCACAAGCAGTTTCCACTTCCTGAAGGAGGCAGTGCCAGCAGGGAAGCTCCCAAGCCACCCCCAAACCCCCCCGAGCGAGCCCAGGGAGACCCGCTGCCATGGGACACATCACCGCTGGAGCTGGCGGGGCACGCTGGGCCTCAGGCTCTACTACTGCTGCATCGCATCCTGCAGCAGCCAAACAAGGCCGGAGCGTCACGGTCCCCACCATGCAGATGGGGAGCTGGGCCCTCAGCCTCGCAGACAGCAAGTGTGCTCCCCGGTCTGCGCCTGCCTGCTGGAGCCCTGTGGGTCCCTCATCCCGAAGAGCCCCAGGGTGGAGGGCAGCAGAGAAAGCCAAAGTGCACCATCAGCCAGTCACTCAGCACGGAGCCCCTGGAGCACCCTGGGTGCCCCGTGCTAGCGGGGTGTCGGGGTGAGACTGAGCAATGAAATCAAGTGAGGGCCTATTAGCCGGCCCGCACCCCCACCGCACAGCTGGCCACACCTGTGCCCCACAGCTCGTGTTGGCCCGAGGGTGGGGCCGAGTTCCCAAGGAGACTCCAGGAGGCCTGAGCAGAAGAGGCCTCGGACTGGCTGGAGAGCGAACCTCTGCCACTCGGAGCAGCCAGGCGGCAGCAGGACAGAGGGCTGAACAGAGCCAAAGACAGAATCTGCTGTGTGCCTGGCCCTTTCCCAAGGGCTTCCCACCCTCTGTGAGGCAGACACCCCTCCTGGTTCAGAGAGGTCCAGGCATCTGCCTGAGACAGCACAGCTTTCCTTACAGCCTTACTCTCCTGGATCTAGCCAGCCTGCTGCAGCTGTCTCCCTCAGTCATGCTCGTTTCCCTGTAGAGGAAATCCAAAGGGTTTGGGTGTCTAAAACCGGGTGGTTCCTTTTGGAGGAGCAGACTCCTTGCTTTGGGGCTTAGTTTTCCCACCAGTCAGTGGGCTCATAACCCACTGGGCCTCTCCCCGGGTGGAAGAGAGTCCTCAGCCCTGGGCATTTCCAGGCAGCTGGCTCAATAAACGGTGGATTTGCTTCCAGTGGGGCAGCCACCAAGGATGCCCTGGTGAGAGTGCAGGGCCAGCAAAGTGGCACTGTCCCAGGGACTGGCTGACTCAGCCCACCACCCACCGCGGGGACAGGATGCCGCGGCGTGGCGGATGAGTCAGGCTGGGTTATGGAGCGAGGGCCACGGTTGCGGGGCAGAGCGGATGGCAGGCGGCGTGGGCGGGCAGCTCAGAGCCGGGCCGTGAACTTAGGCCCTGTCTGTTTGCTCCTGCAATAACAGGAGGCCACCTTGGTTAATATTCACTAGCAGCCTCCTCATCGCCCCTCTGCACCGCTACTTAAAGACAGACCCGCACGGGGCTCTGTCTCCTCAGCCTCCGTCTCCGCCACCGGCCCTGGGACTGAGTCGTAAGTGTGCCTTTGTCTGGGAGGGATACTGGGGCCCCTCGGTCTCCGTCCCGCCAGGCTGCAGGCCTGGGCCCCAGAGGTAGGGGGTGCTGATACACCTCTTGCTGTCATAGCAGCACAGTCCTGAGGGTCCCTTCCTGTGCAGGCCGGGCCCTGCCTCTCTTGGTGAGGGGAGAGGGGAGAGAGGTCCTGGGGACCCGAGGTACAGCCGCAGCGGCGACAGGAGCAGAGTGCTGTGTGCCCAGCCCTGTCCTCCAGGGCCTTTGCTGCCCTCAGCCTCCCCACCTCCCTGCTGCCCGGGCTTGGGCCTCTCCCTTCGGAGGATGAGGAAGGAGGCTCCACCGCGGGGCAGGGCAGGCGCCCAAGCTCACGCCCTCCTCCTCACACCTCTGCACCCCCTGTGCACACAAGCAGGCAGGAAGCCCCCGCCAAGGACACCGCCCTAGGCCCTTTGAGCTGACGTCCTGTGTGACCCTCGTGCTGAGCCTGGCTGTCTCTGACCCCAGGGCACAGGCTGACATAGCTGAGCCACCTCGCAGTGCCCTATGTGGTCGCTATGGTTACCACACTTTATAGAGGAGGATGCTGGGAACAGAGAGGTCGAAACCCTGCTCCAAATCCCACAGAGCCCAGGATGCGGACCTTGGGTTTCAGCGGTGGCTGTGGAACAGGAGGCCCGGGTGGCCCCCAGGCCCCTCCGAGACTCTGTGCCTTGTAAGCCAAACAAGACGACCTTTGCCCTCCAGCCTTGACCTCTGCAGAGGTAGAAGGAGTTGACTTTTCCATCGCTGGTTTTTGGAGAGGGGGCTAGAAAGGAGCACCTGGTCAAGGTAGCCCGGTTCCCGTGCTGCCCTGCACAGATCCCCAGCATGGCCAGTGCCAACCGGTGCTTCTCCAGCACCTGCTCTGGGCACCTCTTGACACATTGTGTATATTTAGTTCGCACTATCGCTCTGTGAGGATGTTCAGAGGCACCCTAGCACCTCCAGGAAACTGAGGTTCAGAGAGGCTAGGTCACACAAGTGAGCAGGATTCAGCAACCTAGCCTCAGAGCCCCTAATTTTAGCCACCAAGATATTGCCTGTCTGCAATTAGCCAGGTCACCTCTGAGGTTTCCTGACTCCAAGGGTGAACACAGAGAAGGGTCAATTGCCCAGTTCTGGCGTCAAGAGTTAGCTCCTAGTTCTGCAGGCAGCTGGCTCTGTGGGTTTTAGTAAATTGCTTAACCTGTCAGGGCCTCAATTTTTCCATCTGTGAAATGGGACTAATAATAGTCTCCACCTCACCAGATGAATGACAAGGGATGCTTAGATGAGGTTGCATAGACGATGCGTGGTGCTCAATAAGTGCACGGCGATGGTCACACTGACGCTGAGGTTGGCTTGGCATGGGATCAGGCAGCAGGCAGTGCAGCGGTACTTAGAGAAGGGCAGGGACATTTGCCAGACTCTGGAGCAGGTCCCTCCTCTGGCCCCAGGCAGTGTAATGACTGACCGGAAACAAACCTCGAATGTGCAGGTGCCCAGGATGGCTCCCATTGCTGCCAGTGGCCCCCACTGGTCCCCGCTGGTGTGATGCCTCTTCCTGCAAAGGGCGCACACCGCTCCTGGGTGCGCACACAAGCCTTTCTTCTCCAGGGAGTGAGGCCCAAAGAGGTGAAGTCACTTGCCCAAGGCCTCCTGCCTGGAAGCGGTGGGACCGGCTCATGTCTGATTTAGCGCTGGGTCTCAACAGCTTGTGACCTTATGCCAGGGTCACCGCCCCAGAAGGAGGGTTTGGGGCCACTCATCTCATGCTCCTGGGTGGAAACAGTGGGCGATGAGCCCTGGGGCGGCCCACCTCTGTGCTCCCACCTCACAAAGATGGCTCCCACCTGCCCTGGGCTCTGTTCCATCCTCGGTCTCTCAGTGGGATGCGGGGCCTCTGGGTCTGCACCCGAGGGAGCTTCACGGCCACTCTCTACTCCCCAGCTCTAGGCTTAGGGGTGCAGGGGCCGCCTTGGGCCTAGGCCAGGGTCGTGGAACAGACTGAGGTACAAAATGAGCCCAAGAGGATGCTGGGGATCAAGGTGGGGCCCGGGCCTGACACTCATGGAGCCCGAGTCCCAAGGCGGGGCTGTCGTGCTGTGTGACCCCAGTAGTAGGAACAGCGGGGCCCATTCCAGCCGGCTGCACGTAGCGGGCCGAGACTGGCGCTGTGTCGCCTGAATGTGCGCGGAGTAGGAGCAGCCGGAGCTCTGTGGACAGGCAGCTTGGGGCTGCCCTGGGTGACGCCGACTCCGACTGCCTCCGTGCTCTGATGGCTCAGCCGTTTGGAGAGCAAGGTCCCGGGACAGTGCAGGCACAGGTGCCACTCAAGGCCAATAGGCAGCAGCAGTACTGTCCACAGCCTGACCCCAAGGCCACTCAGCAAGGTTCACATCCCCGCCCTGTGGTGACCCAACTGCCCCCCATCCTTGTGGGATGGGGAATTTCCATGGGCTGCACCAAACTCCAGTCGGGAAAGAAGGGCAAAATCTAAGGGTGATGGGAACACACAGAACTACTTCGTTTTCAATTCTATACACTGGCTAGTGTAAGAAAAATGGAAACACGTATTATGTGGCATGCATCCCTCTCTCTCTCCCTCCCTCTCTCTCTCTCTCTCTCTCTCCCTTCTCTTTCTCTCTCCTTTTTTCTCTCTTTCCCTTTCTCTTCCTTTTCCTCTCCTTTTTTCTCTACCTCTCCCTTTCTCTCCCTTTCTTTCTCCCTTTCTCTCCCTTTCTTTCTCCCTTTCTCTCTTTTTCTTTCTCCTGCTCTTTCTCCCTTTCTTTCTCTCCCTTTCTCTCTCCTTTTTCTTTCTCCCTTTCTCTCTCCCTTTCTCCTTTTTTCTCTATCTCCTCTTCTCTCTCTCCTTTTCTCTCTCCCTTTCTCTCTCTGTCTCTCTCTTCTGTCCTTTTCTCTGTCTCTGTCTCCCTGTCTCTGTCTATCTCTGTCTGTCTCTGTCTCTGTCTCTGTCTGTCTCTCTCTCTCTCCCTCTCTCATTTAGAGATATAAAGCCCAGGGGAAGGAGGGTGGTAGAAAATGACTGATCTTGTGCTTTTCTTTTCTGTCTGATGCAAATGAAACTCCCAAGAGGTCAAGAGTCCAAGTGAAACTCAGTGCCTCTTATGCCCAACATTTTCCCCTCAAGTTTTCAAATCCCCAATTCAAGGACACCTTTCTTTCTGTGCTCTATTAAGACAGCAGTTGTAGTTAAAGGACCAATAGCTAACTGTGTGACTTCAGGCACATTCTCTGCAATTGGAGCCCCAGTTTCCCCATCTGTAAAGAAACCAGGTCGTCAGCCCCAGGGTGCTGCAGACCAGTGGTTCGTGGCCCGGAGGAGTGTGGAGTGGGGGCAGCTTTGCAGGGCAGGCAGGCTCTAGGCTGCTGAGGGTTCCAGTGGCTGTGGCTTCCTCCAGACGGCGGCCCTCGCTGGTTCAGCCGCAGGCCTGGAGGCTCTGCTGCCTCCCCCAGCCATGAGCTGCACAGCCCTCACCCGCCTGTCACCTGAAGGCTCTGAGTCTGTGACTTCCCTCCAGACGACACCCCAGAGCCCCTCAGTGTCTATAGCTATTTCATAGAACCCTCCTGTAACCCCACTTTACAGATGTGGCAAAATTAAGACCACAATCCTTTGAATGACTTGTCCTGGTTCCCAGAGCTGGTGAGTGACAGCCTGGATTGGAACTCGTGGCTGTCCGAAGCTAAGAAATAGTTTTCCATCTCTCGCCTTCCCACATTCACCCCATGTTAAAGGAGCAATGAGCCCTCTCTGTCCTCCCCAGAACTGAGCCACAGGAGGAACGAGATGGTGGGGCACTGATGGCAGGGGTCCCAGCCCGAACTCGAGCTGGATCATAGCAGAACAGCACAGCCCTGCCTGCAGGAAAAGCCTCCCCGCTGGAGGGGCCTTTCGAGGGTGGGTGGAGCCCCTCTGGGACCTAACACAGCTCCCAGGACCTCAGCCCGGTCCCCTTGGGCGCCCTCTAGGGGCTATCCTGGCTCAAAGCAATTCTTGACCCTGATCTTTCTGGATTGCCCTGGAAATTGCAATCAAACCCACCACTTCTCCAGTGCCTTGGTTTCTTTCCTTCCTTCGTTCCTTCCTTCCTTCCTTCCTTCCTTCCTTCCTTCCTTCCTTCCTTCCTTCCTTCCTTCCTTCCTTCCTTCCTTTCTGTCTCTTTCTGTCTCCTTTTCTTTTCTTTTCTTCCTTCCTTCCTTCCTTCCTTCCTCTTTCCTTCTTTCTTTCTCTTTCCTTTCTTTCTTTCCTTTCTTTCTTTCTTTTTCTCCCTCTCCCTCTCTTTCTCTCTCTCCCCCCACCTCTTTCTTCTTTTTGTATAACAAGGTCAGTGCCACCTTTACCTCAAGGTCCTTGCAGATGAATGCAGAGCTGTCAAGAGCATGGGCTCAGCACCCAGACCGGCTGCTCTGTGACTCTGATTCTGCCACTGACTTGCAGACCTGGGCTGCGCGGCGTCCCTGGGCTAAATGCAGCACTACTACAAGCGGGTGAAGGGCTGGAGTTGTTTAAGGACCGAGCTTAGAAGAAGGATAGCACTGTAACCCATCACTGTTTTTCTGATTTTTTAAATGAGGGTAGGGCAGGGAGGTGCTCAGGACAGGCTGGACACGTGGCAGACGGTCAATAAACCACGGCCGCTGTTGCATGACATCAGTCGGTGGCCAGTGGGCCTTGTTACGGGTCCTGACACAGGGCTGTGTCCCCTTTCTCCGTCTTGCAGGACAATGCCATCCTCCGTCTCTCGGGGCCTCCTGCTTCTGGCGGGCCTGTGCTGCTTGGTGCTGGGCGCCCTGGCTGAGGATGCTCAGGTGACAGCTGCACCCAGCGATCAGTGGGAGCGCCTCACCTGCCACAAGATCGCCCCGAGCCTGGCCGAGTTTGCCTACAGCACGTACCGGGTGCTGAGCCAGCAGTCCAACACCAGTAACATCTTCTTCTCCCCCGTGAGCATCGCCACGGCCTTGGCCATGCTCTCCCTGGGGACCAAAGGGGACACTCACGCCCAGATCCTGCAGGGCCTAGAGTTCAACCTCACAGAGATGGCTGAGGCTGACATCCACAGCGGCTTCCAGAACCTTCTCCAAATCCTCAACAAGCCCCACAGCAAGCACCAGTTGACCACCGGCAACGGCCTCTTCATCAGCCAGGAGCTGAAGCCTGGGGAGAAGTTCTCAGAGGACATCAAGAACTTTTACCAGGCCGAAGCCTTCCCCACCAACTTCAGCAACTCTGAAGAGGCGGAGAAACAGATCAATGCCTATGTGGAAAAGGGAACCCAAGGGAAAATTGTGGATTTGGTGAAAGGCCTGGACAAAGACACAGTTCTTGCCCTGGTGAATTACATTTTCTTTAGAGGTAAGTTTGCACAAGCAGCCTAAACGGAGCCTTTATCATACTAATGCTCACTGAGAATCCTTAAGAGGGATGTAATCCCAGCACGCTGGGAGGCTGAAGCAGGAGGATTGCAAGTGTGAGCCCAGCCTGGGCAATTTGAGACCCTGTCTGAAAATAAAGTAAAATAAAATAAAATAAAGACTGGAGACGTAACTAACCACTAGACCCTGGGTTTAATCCTCATTACCATGAAAAAACTTGTTTTTAAATCCAGCCACCATCGCTCATTAGTCTTGACACTGGACAAGCCATCCTACCTCTTTGGAGTGAAGCTGTCCTGTCTTTTCATGGTCAAAACAATATCATTGTTGTCAGGTTTTGAAAGGAGAAACCAAGTCACTAACACAGGGGTATGGGTGTAGCACATAGCTGATCCCCTAATCTTCGGCCTGCCCTCCTGACCTCTGAGCAGTGGGAGGCCAGGACCCCATGGGCCCCAGGTTCCAAGGCAGCTTCCACAGCCCCAGGGGACCAGCCTGGGGGAAGGAAGTGGGGGTCGAGGCCAGGCCTGCTGCCCCCTCCCGTCTCCCTCATCCCTGGGCAGAGTCCGGCAGTGCGGAGCACCCAGGTCACAGTCAGCACGACTGAGGCCCCAGCTCTCCTGTGACTTGGGGCAATTCCTGTCCCCTCTCCAGTCTCAGCACCTCTTCCTGTCCAACGAGAAAGGCGAGCTCGGGGTCCCAGAGTCACCTGCACACGGTGACAGCCCAAAAGCCGAGGCACACTAGTACAGCAGCGGGGAGCTGGCCTGGGCCTCTGTACTGCGAATGCAGGTCCAGACTAAGGAGCAGGGTGGAACCCAGAAAGTCCCGAGTGTGGACGATGGAGCCCCCCGGATGAGGAGTCACCAAAATATGACTGGTACAAAAAAATTTTTACTTGTGA
>RJWM01009929.1:0-65731 GCA_004363535.1 Dasyprocta punctata | reverse complement strand
TTGTTTCCATTTTATCCTTTTATCCTTTTTCTTTTCCCATTTTTTTTTCTTTCCCCTCCCCCCCTGCTTAGTTCTTCTTTCCTTTTGAATAATTTCTTCCCATTTCATCATATCTTTTGTGCAATTTGGTTCTTATTTACACTTTCAGTTTCTAACACCAGTGAGACAATATGTGTTTGATTTATTTCAGTTAAGAGTATGGTCTCAAAGTATGGTCTCAAGGTTCATCCATTTAGCAGTAAATGTCTCAAGTTTAACCTTCTTCATGGCAGAGTAGTACTTTATTATATTTTCAAAAACACATTTATTTTATCCATTCACTGGTTGATGGGCATTTAGGTTACTTCCAAAATTTAGCTGCCACAAACTGTGCCACTATAAATATGGATGCACACAAATATTTTTGTGGTATGGTGCTTTTAATTCTTTTTGGAAAATACCAATATCAAAACTTTTAATGGAAAAAATATAGCAAAATATTTGAAGACAAGATTCCAATCTTTATTTCAGCCACTTGTATGAAATAGCTGCTAAATTCATCAACCTGATGTTAATCTCTCCATCTCAAATCTTGCATATATCTTCATAAGTATTTCTGACCAACTCAGACTTACCCTTTGAACTTAATAATCAAATACCAACTATGACTTTATTTATTTTTTGTATTTTTGAGATGGGGTTTTGCTATGCAGTTCAGGCTGGCCTTGGCTCACTTTGTAGCCCAGGCCAGTCTCAAACTTGCAACGATCCTCCTGCCTCAGTTTCCCGAGTGATGGGATTACAGGAGTGTGCCACCATGCCCAGCTTCAACTATGTGACTTTAAAAACTAAAATTTACATCCTATTAAGTAATTCAATGTGAATATCTCAATAAAAATCATAATAATATAGCCTTGGTTATGATTTATTTGATGCTATATGTACATAACCACTTTACAGCCAAATTGTAACAATGTATTATTATCACTTAACCATCACAGTTCACTATGTCTTTTAAATTACTACCCAAATCTCAAACCATTGTTCATTTTAGTCTAATCCACAGACAAGGGAGCATGAAGCCTTATTGTATCAAATAGTTCTACCTATAATACTGAGTAAGATTCTGATCCTTCATGTCTCAATATCTAGAAGACATGCTTTAAATTAAACTATATTTTAAGCCAAATACATAAATTCAGTTGTTTTGGTATTCTCCTAAACTTGGGGAGCTTCTGTACATTACCAAGATAAACACTTCCAAATCACTAAAAAGCTATCATATCTCAACCCTATTTGTACAATCCAAAACACACCTAGAGACATGTTCATAGACATAAACCTCAGAATTTTAAAAAAAGGAACAAGAAATAAAGTATTCAGCGGAATTAATAAATTAGGAAAAGTAACAAATGAGCAAATTGCTTTAGTTTTAGCTTTTCGAAAGAATCAAGAGGACATGCAAACTACTAATAATAAATGGAAAACATATTACAATTAGATATAATGGATAGTCTACCAGATTTATCCAGTAAAAATTTTGCTAGCCACAAGACTATAATTTATAAATGGGTGCTGATTAAAAGTATAGTAAAATGACCAATGTGACCCCGCAGGTAATGTCTTTGAAAATTAATTCAATGGTAAATGAAATCCCTACAAAATTCAAAGTACCACTGATAAAACACTTTTCAAACTTACATATACCACCTGCAAAATAGATTCTGAATATTTCACTATTGAGTTTTTCAAAATAGCCACCCCATTAAGATGAATGTAAAGTTTCTGATATAGTATCATTTCCTTAAGAGTACCAAAAAAAAAAAAAAATTCCATACCATTCTCGCCTTGGCTAACTCTTAAAAATTACAAAGTAAATAAAAAAGAAACTGATCTTAGGTATGCAATAAAACAAGAAGCATTCAGCTATGCAAGGATAATATAATACTGGAATAAATACTATACTTTCAATATATGCATATTTGACCTTACCAAAAAATAAATACGTACATAAATAATGTGAAGGTGGATTGTAGAATTCTTAGAAGCACAAAAGAAATAAAGATGCCATGTGACTTTTAGATGATGAAACTGAGTGATAGGCCTATTGTACTATATAGTTTATTTTGTGTGTATATTCAAAGTTTGGTATAGTATATCACTTATGTTAAAATGAAACAAATCAATCGACCAAGAGAAGAAAACTGAATCACTAGATTAAAAAGTTATATATTACAACATGAATAGAACTTGAACAGAAATTTCTGATAATCTAGTTAATTAATAATAGTGTAATTTAAGGAGAAAAAGAACAAAAGTTACACAATCAATCTGATACTTAAGTGATTCACAAGAGTCATTCCAAATAAAATCAGGAAGAACAAAGAATATTTCACAGTCATTTAATGTTGAATTAAAATCTAGAGTCAACTCAACAAGTAGTGAGCTCAAAATTTCAAAACTGTGATACTAAAAAGAAAAAGGTCAAAGGATCTAAAACTGTGCTTTTTGCAGATAAAAGAGTTCTGTACCTGGGACCATGAAATAATCAACTAAACAATAACCACAACAAATAAAAGGCCAAATGAGGTATCAGGATATAAAAAATACATAAGCTAGTACTGCTTTTCTGACTTTACAAAAACCAATTGAAATAAAATAACTAAGTTTGTATACGTGATTCACACTTATCTAATATTGTTTGAAATATTTTGCTGCTATCAACCTACTTAATTTTCACGATAACCCCACTATCTTGGTAAGTATTATTAGCTCCATTTTGTTGATGAGAAAGGAAAACCCAAAAAGAGCAAAGGATTTGGCTGATGTCACAAAGAAAACACTGGAGTTGAAAATTCAGACCCACCAAAGTTCATGAGAGGCCATAGAGAAGAACTTGCATTTGCCTCTTTTATTTAATTCTTACAACAGGCTGTATGCTCTTATACTGAGAACACTCACAATTTCATACAAAGTGTTAACTGATAATGTATTTGTATGCGTGGACACTTAATATATCTATACATTGTACACACGGCATAGGAAAAGGTAATAAATATAACTCTAAGTCCTTTGCTTGAGTCATGAGCTCATATACAGAATTATCATTATTTACACATCTCCTTTGTGTTCAAAAGTATTAAAGGATTTTGTATCCATCTGCTTGACACCATGACTATCAAAACTTGCATGGTAAGTTTCAGGGATGATAGTCTTCAGTGTCTGCCAAATGATTATGGATAATTAAACAGTTTATTTATTCTATCAAAAACCAACAAAATTAGCTCCAACAGACTCCCCAAAGTAAAATTACCAAAGTACAAAGTGCATGAGGATATTTAATTTGATAATTTTAAAACATGTTTAATTATGTGCTGTTGAAGCCCATAGGTTTAATATTTATGATTATACTATGAAAAAACAAATATCACATGATTATCTGAAAGAATTTCATACGTATATTTCTGTATTTAATCCTTCCTACAAACAATTTGTAAAATATGTTTGCTAGTAGCAGATGAATCATTTTCCAGACACTTTACATTTTGCCAGATTTTGGAGGAAAGTGATAAATAGTTCACAAGTTTTCACACCCTGCATTCACATTTCAGGATAGCAAGTTTACAATGCAGAGAAATTCTTTAACAATTCTAACATTTTTATAAAAATTAAAACTTGAGTAAGACCAGTAATTGAAGGTTATTGTTTCAATGCTCAGAAAGTTGTATTAATTACTGATAAATAAATATGGTGATATTATAAGTAATTCTACTCACCTCTTGGATTTGGAATTTCATTTGGACAATTATCCCAGTAAAATTCCTGAAGATCTGAAATATGAGAGGAACAGAGGAGGATCATATAAATATATTTATGTATCATTTTGTATCAATTTCACATGACTCTTAACTCATACTTTCTCCAGACTTCTACAGTTATATTCAGACTCATAATTTTCATTTAGCATGGAAACTGTCTAAGTTCGAGAAGTAACATGTCTTCTATTTATTCACACACCACCCTTAGTGCTGGGTGATCCCCTCCAGCCTGGCTGCCCTAGACCTTAACCCTGACTGTGGGATCCACACTGTGAAGTTAAAAGAAATGATTCACTCTGAACTCTCACTTGATACTTCCCTTAAACAAAACCAAGAGACTGTATCACTAGTTTCCTATTTGTAATGGTACCTTGAAAATTCTCTGTGTGGGAAATTCGCATTATAATGTTTCAGAGTAATAAAAGGAAATCTATATGCTGAGATTTTTCAGTTCATATACTAGGTAACTTTACATGTTTAGCTATTACATTGCTTGTAAAAATGTATGTATTTTAAGATAATAATTACAAGGTTATTTCAGATATAATAATACAGTCACAAAGTCATTTTATAAAACCAGAAGAATCTTTATCATTCAAAAAATTCCTTACTTGTAAAAGATGAGGAAATGAAACTCAAAGAAGGAGAGATAATTTGACTAATATTTTATCTTTGAAGCAGTGCTGTGAATAGATGCTTAGTCTTACAGTTTCAGCTCATGCTTTTTCCATGGGATTATTTTAAAACACATTTCTTATGAATATAATATATTCCAGGCATTGATTTGGACACTAGAGATTTAGTAATAAACAAGAAAAGAATTTGATTTCATTAAACTTCATTCTAACTATCTTGGTTCATTAAAATATTGAATACATTTTTCCACCTATATAATTAATATAGAGTGAAAATTCAGTCAAGATGTCAAGATTTCAGAACACAGCTGTACTATGAGTCAAGCCTAGTTCCTATTGATTATTATTTTTTTAAACTTGAAATATATTTAGCCCATGAAGTGTTTACTAAACATCTGAATATCTTTGATCCATAGATAGGGCATTTTGTGCTATGACAAGCCTTCAAAAAACTGAACCTGTTTCTCACTGAATGATTTCAAAGGAATTTTTATTTGCTTATTGATCTGAATCTGTATCAACTCCCAGGCTCAGTGTGAGGTTTAAATGCATTCTATAGAGATTGAAAGTTCCAAACATGCAAATTAGTAAGTAGATTCCACATGAAGACCAAAATACAGACCTTGAGACCCATTCTGTAGATCATTTCTTAACTACTGTTTCATATCTGACACTGACTTCAGTGCTGTGCTTTTAGTAGGTTTTTGCAAAAATAGTCCGACATAGTTTAACATAAAAGATTGAATTTCTAGATCACTAAAACCCTTTTCTCACTTCATTTTTGTACTTCCAACGAATAAGCTATAAACATGCTACTGTTTAGTTATATTATCTTATCACTTTGGAAATATGAGTGACTTTCACATGAGGTAATTGGGATATTTTCTATATTATAAAAATATCAGTTTAAATCTAGAAATCTAAGAGCATTAAATAATGTACTAAACATAATGTTAGCTTGTCAAGTTCTGCCTAAAATTATAACAATTAACACAAAGATATGTAGAACGATTACTCAGTGTAAACTATTAGGTTTCCTTGTGACCAACAGTGAGTAAGGCTGATGTCTGAGTTCACTTAAGTATCCCTCTGTTTTCGCTCAGAAAACCTTCAGATTCCCAGTAAACTCCCTTAGTATGACATTCAGCCTACAGAGTCAGTGAATGATTTCACTAAAAAGAGTCAGCTCCTAGAATAGAGCCACCAGAGAATGCCTGAGGAGAGATGTTCCTTCGTTTTAAAGAGGAGATTAATCCAGCACCTGGAGTATGATCACAAAGTTGGTGATCAATAGAATTAAATCAGGTTAATGCCTCTTAATTAGCCAGATTAATTGTCTTTTCTGTGTCATAGTTAAGCTAAAAAGCATTATATTCTTTTAGGCTCACATGCATAGGACATAAAGAACATTTTGTGGCAAATATAATAAAAATGTACATAAAAAGTTACATATTATCACATATATTAAATATATATAATTCATTGTCTGGGATGTTCATTAAAAATGTCTGAACTTAAAATTTATTTCTTTAGCCACCTTCATCTTTCTTCCTTAAAGGAAGTAAATACTATATTTTTGTCCAGTGGATAAGGCAACTCTAGGTTTTTGTCACATACTTTCCATTTCTAGAATCAAGTTTAATGCCTTCCTGAAGAAAACTTCAGTGCCTATTGTTTTATGCTAGGATTTTATTTCTAATCACTGCCATTATACAAGTATAAATCTTGGTCATAAGATTTTTTTTCAAAACTACCAAATAACAGTATATTCTTTTATTTCATTTTTTACTTTAAAATTTCACACTGCTTTGTAACCTTCAAAATGTGCCTAAATGCTACTTGCCATCCAGCTAGAAAAATTGCCAAAGGGAATTCAGTGCTAAAATGAAATACAGGTGATAAAAACGTTATTTCATTCATTTCAAACAAAGCATTAGCAAGGAATCAAATATTTATGTCTTGAACAAGCCACATAGACACTCGCTCTCTTTTCCTCAATTTTATCCATTAGCATGTGCTTGAAATAGGTTCATCAATTTTTTTCATAATGTATTTGCTATCATAGGGTTTTAGAAAGAAAAAGGGGAAGGAAGAAATGCACTAGGGAAGGAAAATTCTAATGATGACAATGTCCACTATGCATTATTGAAGAGTTAAAGACAGGGAAGGATGTGACTTGATTTACCTGGTTTGTGACATTATTCTGGCTGCTGGGAAGGGAGTAACTAAAAGCGTTAAGAGTCAGGTTGCTTTAGAGAAGCAAGGAGCAAATTTAGAAGGCTAGTACTAAAGAATTTAGAAGGCACCACATACTGATTCTTTCACTTAGAATGCAGTAGTAGAAATGGACAGAAGTGTCAGCAGTTCAGATGTCTGGAGCATGATCTATGGAGTAGAAAATAAAGGACAACTCAGGTCATGGTGCCATTTATTCAAAGAGTGGGTGAGAGAAACTTATTTGTAGATGGTGGAGCAAAATGAGATTGGAAGGGGAGTGTTTCATCCATATGATCCTATAGATTTAAAAACACTTACTATATAAGTCATAGTTAACAAACTATCCTTTCAAATACCATACTTTCTACATTACCAATCACAATTTTGTTAATAATTGGAACAACAGCCAGTTCTTCTATCTCTACCACATCATACTTGGACTTGCTGTATCTATTCCTCATGAGCAACTCCTATCTCCCTCACACTCTCTGTGTCTCAATCTCCAGCTACTTTCCCACAAGTCATTAACAATGCTTACATGTTTCTTATCTTGACAATATACTCCTCTACATCAGTTAATCTCCTCCTCTTCCTTACACAGCTAAGCACTTCAAAAAAGAACATGAACTTGTTCATTTCAATTCATCCATATTCTTCTCATCCTCTTGTACCACAGAATGTAGGTTTCCACTTCCATTACGTTACTGAAATTGATCATGCACAAATCCTAATTAAACTCCAATTGTGCCAACCCTGCAGATTATTCCATTAGTTCTTTCACTGGCTCCTCATCCTCTTAAACGTGATTTTCTACAGGTTGCTCTTCCTACTTTTTTCTTTCTTCTCTCGACGTTTTGCTTTCAGTCTATTAATATTTCACTTATTAAAAACTGATGAGCAATGAATCTGTGCCTCTGATCCAGAAGAGATATCCAGTCCTGCATTCTGAACTACAAGCCCACATATTCAAATGTCTACAAGACATCTCAGCTGCGATACACTTTAAACAAGACATAGGCAAACACTGAGAAATAAGCAGTCCTTTTAAATGCTCCTTACTTTTCTCTACAAAACTTCCCCTCCTATTCTTATTGGTGAATAGCTTCACTATAGAGCCAGTAACATGAAACAGATTCCTAGGAACTACTCACATTCCTATACTTTCCACAATGTCACAACTCTGTCACTGATCTAGACTTGTCAGTTCTGCAACCCTCATACCCTGCACCTCGCCTCTCCTATGCAGCTCCTCCACTCTGAGCTTATTTTGTGTCTCAGCATGTCCTGAATAAATCACTTAGTGCATGCTTATTTTACTCACAAAATTCTCATACAGCAACTCCTAACATTTTTAGGGAATTCATCGATTTCATGTCACTAGCCTCACTCAGGGTTCCTGTCTCGTTAACCCCACTAAAACAGGCAGATTTCAAAAAATGATAGTGAAAAACAGTGAATTAATGAATACATGATTTATCTTAAAATCTTACTAAAATGCTAGCATAACTAAATAATAGTTAAAAATAATCTATTATTTTCTAATCTCATTTTATAGCAGATTCCATGACAAATAATGTACTTGCTACTACATATACAGTCTAAGAAGAAGAGAACAAAATGTCAACATAGGACAAATCTATTACATCAACTATTGACAGACATAAGGCATTTATTGGACTTTGTCTAGGGTGCTACACTTGAAAAAGCAATTCCAAGTTGAACTTTGAACTTCAGAATTTACGGAGAAGGAAAGAAACCAAAATAAACTGCATATTCAGTTTAAGTGAAATTGGCACCATTTCAAGACATAACTTAAAAGATCTATCAGTTTTGCTTCTCATTAGGGAAGCTAACTATAAGCAAAGCATGTGAACTGCTTAAGGTCTTCAACAAATAGTAATTTTGAAAACATATGTAATATTCTTCATGTGGCCAAGCTAGAATTACACTTACCCAGTGGTACAGATGGAAATGATTTGCTAGATTGCTTTATTATTTTACCATTTTTACCTATATAAAGTCTCAGACTAGTGCATACAAGGTGTCTCTCACCATAAGACATGCCTAGACAAATCTAAATCAGAAAGCCATCACACTCCAGCTGTGAAACCTAGCTCTGATGATTTCCTGCCACTTTCTTTGAAATTGCCATAATTACCTTTGACAGTTGGTTTTAAATTTAATTTTTCAAACACATAGTAGTATATAAACTCATCTTTACTGTAATATTCAAATTATATGCACATTTGAATAAAATATTTTCTTCTGCACTTTTCCCCAATTTTCTATTTTTCCCCAAAACTGTTTAATGTACCTCATGCACATATGGGACACATTTTCATATGTGGTTTTTAACATACATACAATTTATGAAATACATTATTCTAAGTCTTGTATGTTCCCTTAATTGTGAGACTCACAGATATTGTTGATAGAAATATAAATTTAAGAAAATTGTTGAACAATTTTAACATTTTTTTCAATTTTAACTTTTAGCTAGTGATTTCACTTATATAAAATAAGGCATATAATTGGCATTTGTTACAGAATTCTTTGTTAAAATAGAGGAAACAGAATAATATTTATAAATTGGTAGTTTAAATATAGTATCATATATTCACATTATGCATTATCTTTCTTCTGTTTAAAGGAAAGATATAAATGTAGCACACTTACATATCTGTAAGTTATTGCACATTGTTCTTTGGAAAAGAATGTCAGTCCTGAAAGTTCTTCAATGTTAGAAATAAACTCCAAGAAATGAGTTGTTACTAGGCTTCAGATTATCAAGGAGATCACAGAAATCATCTCTTTAAAATCTCCCTCTGGCATGGTAATGACAAAGCCTGAACTTGGCAAACAGACTTTGACCAAGATATTTGCTATTTCTCAAATTCAGTTTCCCAAACTCTAAACTGGAATTATAATTATGATAAGCATTAAAGTATCAAGCACAAATAGTTGCTCATTAAATGTGTTTTTAAAATATAATGAAAATTTCTCCTTCAGTGATTCTTTAATAAGTTTAGCCAAATCCATGCTCTTGGTTCTTTAATACAGACTAATCTAATTTCCAAAACAAGTAAGGGCAATTTTTAAAATTACAACAGCAGGTCTGCAAATGAAGATAATACTTGATTTTATAAAATGCCATTACCACATTTTAAGTATCAGTAACAAACAGAAATCTCTTTTACTTTTTCTTTTCTGTTTTTGATTTTTTGGTTTTTGACAAAGGGTCTCATTATGAAGTTCAGACTGGCCTTGAACTCACTGTGTGGCCCAGGCTGGACTCAAACTCACCATGATCTTCCTGCCTACAAATTTCTTTGAAATTCATATTAAGTTCATGTTAACTTACTGTTCAGCACTACTGCATTTTTAAAACATCCATATACCTGAACATAAATGTTAACATAATCTTAATATCATAAATATCAAAAAGAACTTTATTCAAAGTTCTGATATTTCTTCTTTCTTGATAGTACAGTACTCTGCAACATGCTTGCCATTTGCTCAAATGTCACTTGTTATATTTTATATTTACTTTCAGACTATAAAATAAAATATTTGCTTTCAGGACATGGCCTGCTTCTCCTTTTCAACACTCACCTAATAAATTCTTATCATGAAGCATATCAAATAAATGTGAATGGTGAAAGACAAATATTTGTATTATGTATACATTACTCTATGCAACAGAAATTGAATGGTAAATGAGGTTATAGTAGAAAATTTCAAAAACAAAAATTTTGCTACCATTTTAGCTCTCACACCTTTTCTATCACCATTTTAAGGGTATATTTTCTGCAGAGGAGTGAGAGGATATTTGATTTTGGCAGTGGGAGGATGAGGGCCTTGACTATATGCAATAGGCAAGGTCATGATATGCTTTACATTAAATAACCCAGAAGGAAATAAAGACCTAGTAATTTAAAAATCTGGATCTTCTACCTAAGTAAACTAGTCCTGATTTCTAGGAAGTAAGAACAAGGAGCTTATTGATGAGTGCACTATATAGTACTAGGGACTACTGCACATATTCGCAAACCAGGCCCAAGTGCCAAATTATTAACACATAACTAATTAAATGGAGGCAAACATACTAGACATAAAATCTGAGGATGAAAGGGAAAAATTGTGAACATTCATAAAAATAGCTTTAAAAAGAAAATACTTGAGAAATACTTTTAGAAGTATGATATAAATATTCAAAAATATTCACCTCCTCTCAGTGAGAATAACAGAGGAGAGAGAACTACATAACTCACTTAAAAGAGATCAAAGAAGGGGGAACAATCATTCTGTGACTAAAGATGAATTCGCAGTCTTATTAATTAAACATAGATTGAAATGTGATCCTTTCATCAAAAACGTCTTTCAATCTCCTTCATATTCTCTTTTGAGTTCAAAGAAAGAAAACTTACCTGATATTTCTTGTGAATTATTTTTCAAATTCCGACTGAATAAACATGTTACAAGATAAGTAATCGCATAAATTGCTTCATTTAAGTCTCTTAACAGCTCAACTAGGTAGAGCCCCTTATCTCCATTTTACTGTTAGATAAATAGAGGTTCAGAGGGTAAAGATCTAGCCCAGAGAATGTCTACCACTACACTTCAGAGCTAGAATTTACATTTCCATTTGTCCATTTCAGCTTTAATAATCTATTATTTTAATAATCTATCACTTTAAAATGCTTGTATAAAAATGTCATTTATTTATGGAAATGAATACCAGTATTTGGAATACAGTTAGCTTTTACTGATCAACAGAAATGCTATCATTAGATATTTTCAAGTAGATGTAAAAAGCATATGTAATTTTTACTGCTTAATAAAGTTGGCTTCATAATGACATCAGAGGTACCACATATTTTCCATATGGTGAGATGGATAACAAGGTTCTAAAAGGAGTTCTTTGTTCTTGTTTTTGTTGTTGTTGTTGGGTTGCTGTGTTTAAAAAGTAATGCTTTATAATTAAGTACCAATCAGGAACTTTCTCAGTACTATATTTATACGAAGCAGACAAAGATTGCATTTTCCATTTTGCGGTCTGGACACCTGGTACAGAAACTCTAGCAACAGACCAAGGATAATTGAAACCATTTTTCATGGGTCTGTCATGTAAACAAGACTTACTAAAATTTTGAGAACTATATAATGAAAAGAGATAAGCATTTTTTCACAGTACTATCATGAGTGACAATATTTCTGTCCTCAGTTGTTCTTGTGGCCACTTCTATAACTTTTAAAAAATTCATTTTTCACTTAATAAAATTCTTTGCTTTGTCAAAAGCTAATTATGTTATGCACAAGCCACAGAGATAATTATGGTTCATCCAGACACCCCTAATCTGTATTAGTGGAAACATGCTGCAGGGTGATGAGAAACTCACACATCATTATCCAATCTGAACAGCTGTTTAGTTAATCTTGCTGTAATCAAATCGAAGTTTTCATCTCATTGTTTCTAACCTGCCATGTTCTTGTGGGTTTCTACTGATTTAAAGATATGTCTGCATTTAGTCATCAGGCCCACTTAAGATTTTACCAGGATTACATATGTCTCTCTTCCAGACATAATTTAAGGTGGTACTCTATAGGTACTTGTAATTAAATTTAACTAACATGAATTTTCTGGACATAGACTAAATTCTCAATATTAAAAGAAGTAGGGTTCCTTCTGCTAAAGGTCACAAACAACCAAATCCTGCTAAGAAGAAAATAACTTCCTTTATTATATAATGTATCAAATTTCCTTCAGACTTGATTTACCAAATTTACTCAAAAGTAGAGATCAAATATGATGATTTCAGCTCAGTGATCTACACATTAAATAATTAGCAGTGACATGGGAGGCGTTTCTTTTTAGAGCATTATTAATTCCTGACTGATAATAGTTTAGCACTTTGTCAACCGGGCTTTACTTATTCCAAATGTTGGTATTTCCACTATTTCCGTTGGAACTTTCTTCCATAATCGAACAAATTTCACTGCTAGATTGTATTTCCTGACATTGAGTTCATCCTCTTCCTGATGATTATTATGCAGGAGATACTTACCTAAAATCTGCCAGACTAAAAATTGATTTTGCTTTGTTTCAGCAATCTGGGAGGGTCAACAGTCATTTGTAAGTTTCCCATGAATAATAAGCTTGTTCTTATCTGTGAAGTGTCACCATTAACTATTTCTGAATAATGACAATATTATTGTTTTTCTCAAGGAAAGGAAAAGTTACAAAAGAGTAGCTAAAATGTTTTATCCTTTGTACACCAGCAGGAAACATCAGGCCTCCCTCTTTGGGGAGAAAAAAAGCACAGGTGAAAGGAAAATCGTGCTCTTACAAAGTCTATCCTACCACTTAGAGTTAAAAAGAGTAAGAAACAAGCCCAACACTCTCACAAATCTACTCATTCTAATTAATATTTTCTTTCATGAGCCAACAGATGTTTGAGGTGGGAAATCCTTACCAAATTTATTTGTTCTTATTTAATGTGATAATAATAATTTGTAATTTGGAAATTATGGGGCTTTTTATCATTTTATGTTAATCATAAATATTTAGCCTATTCAAATAATGCTTATATGAAATTCACCCTATTTTACATATCCTATCCCTGTAATTACCCAACATATCTCACCAGAAGGTTTACCAAGTAAATATATATATATATTTAAACTTGGCATAACAGATTATTTTTACTCATTTTCTACTGTTGTCTTTTTAAAAGTTTTGCTGCCTCAGTTGTTTTTATTCTAAATACTTAGTCCTTCCATAGTACTGTACTCTAAAGTAGGAGTTGAAACTCCCAAAACAAACAATCAAAGTGATTTTTCCTTGCCAATAGCATACTATTTAAAAATTACTGGGAATTAATTTTTGTTTTATGTGCACACACACATATGCACACACACATCCTGTGGTTTTATAAACTCAATAACAAATTTTAATAAAAATACCTGATTACTGTAAGTTTTCAGGTTAATCCTCAAACCATAGATTATAGTACATGAAATAAATTTGAAGAAATAACAAAATCAAAATCCAAGATATTTTCAAATCACTAATGGTTGCATTTAAATAGAGTGGTATGATATAATAAAAATTACAATGTGGAAAAAAATGAGTCATTTTAAGCAGCCAATTATAAGGTGAAATCTATTCTTCATGTTTTTAATCTTTGTTACTACCATAATACTTTGTCCCAGGAAGTGAAAACAGAGAATAGAAGACGTAGGACTAACACTCCTTGACACAATTGAGTGATCAAAATGACACCATAGTTCATGGGAATGATGTCAGTAGAGCTGGGCCAACATAATACAAAATACTGCAGGAACCTCAGGAGGGAAGCAGTTTTATACAGTCACTCTATATACAGAAACACATAATAGTATTGGTCTTCTCAATCATTCTGTGAGAAGGATAGAAAGATTACATTGGATAAAAACAGAAGGACACATTTCCTAGCCAATTACAGATGGCTAACCTAAAATCCTTATCTTCTACTAACTAATCAATCATTTTTTCTTACTTTATCAAAGTTCTTCCTGTCCTCTGAATATCATCAGTAGATAGGAACAAATAAATGTGATGATAGGATACTTTTAGCATATGTAGCCTTTCTCTTTTAATAATTTTGGAATTTTTTCATGGTTAAAAGAAAGATCTACCTTACATCACAGGATTTCCAGAGCAAATAAATGCTATTCATATAACTGACATTCTCTTGAAAGTATATGATTAGAGGAATTTTTATTATGACAAATGAACTTTTATTTGAATTCTGCTACTGTAGTATATTTCCAATTATTCTAAATTCAACGATTAAACATAATATCATATGCTTAATAGAAGATGGTTTCTGGAGGTTGTAACAGTTTAAATTATCAATCAGAAAGTTACTGTCAATTATAACACAGCAGTGATCATCCACACTTTATTGTCTCTTCTCAGGGAATAGATGGGATCTTTTATTTTCACCTGAATGAGGCTTTTTATTTTCACCTTAACTAGGCTTTCTTCTTAGAGAACTAATATTCTCAACAGCTAATGGAAGTGCTCTTAGGACAGACCATCTGGAAACCAGACTTCCAATATTTTACATTGACACAATTTGGTGTTTTACATTTGGCAAATTATTGTTAGAAAATCTAATGAGAGGCTATTTTACTCCATTTAAATTTTTCTCCTGCCTCATAAAAGTGGTCCTGAAAGCCTCATTCCTAGAGTGTCTATCAGGTAAAAAATATTCTTGAAAATTCAGAGACAAGTGTGCCACTTGAGAAACATTCCCTTTCCTTCCTTGAAGTACAGCAGAATTAAAAATACTTATGAAGGCTGAAAATGCTCTGAGATTCATTTTAATTTCTGTAAATTTTCAAAAGAAAATCTGTATCTGGACAGTAAGTCTAAGTGTCAAGAGAGGATTTAAACCATTCTGTTAAGGGAAAGCACTTAACAGAATTTGTCTGGGGACTGAAAATTTGGGGAAACAGGTGGTCCATCTTGTATTATTTCTTGTTCCGAAATTGTTTTTACAAAACATGGTAATGTGGGGTGATTGGACAAGTTATTTTCACAGTGCTTCTTCTCAATTTCAAGGATTCCAGTGACATCATCATCAAACTAAGAAAAGTTCTTGCCTGGGCAGATTTTAACGGTGCCTTAGTTAATGAGAGCAATTGCAAATTCTCTTTGGCACTCAACAAATAATTTCCAAGGATTAGTAATTGAGAACACTGTCCATAAATACAAAAATCTCTCAATTTGTCACCAATACGAACATTCTCAAAGTCTTGCCAAATTCACTTTTTCAAATGTTTTTCCTGCCTTCTCATCTCCATTCCCACTGCATTGGTTCAAGGAGCTCCCGTTCCTCTCAGCCCTAACTTCTTTCCACTTTCCTTGTTCTAAACATGGTTTTCATTCTCAAATATATGCTGCAGATTTTCAAGTGAATCCTGAACTATCAATAGGGCCCATAAGGCCTGTTATGCTGTGGCCCCAAAATATCTTCCAGACATCTTTATCTCTGCACTTAACATAGACTCTAGTCTCTAGCCACTTTCCAGCTTCCTGCTGTCATGTTACTCCTCCCGCTACGTCCTCCACTTCTGTCTGAAGAGTGTCCCTTCTTATGGTTCAACTCTGTTCCAATATTGCCTCTTCCAGGAAATCTTTCTTCTGCACAACTGTTGTTATCGCTGTATTATGGAGCCTAATAAAGCTGGCCTTGCATTAACAGTTATTTTTGTGCAGTTCCGCTCCCTAATTATTAAGAATGTTGAGGATAGAAAGTGTGTCTTGGTTACAGACATACTTCCATGGTGCCTGGCTCAGCACTTTGTACATAAAACAGAATTTCTTATCTGAAGAAATGATTGTGACTTCTCTTGAGGACCCAGAGAGATGACACTTTCCAGACACTCCCTAGCTCAAAGCTTTGTAAGTACAACAGAAATGCGTTATCTGAAGAAATGATTATAGCACTTCTTGGAGACCCAGAGTGACGACATTCTCCAGATTCCCTGGAGCAAAGTATGGTCATGCGGCTGAGTTTTGAAAAGCAGAATATGGATGCGGTTTGTGTATGCCACTTTCAGGTCAGAATCATAAGCTTCTCCAGTGTTTGAAGTTACACTGCATGGCTAGTGTTGGTGAGAGATGGCACTAGTGGGACTTCAAGATGAAAGGAATCCCAGCAGTGAGTGGAAAGCCAACTAATACACTCTGCTTTGGACTATGGTCTGAATGTCTAAAATGCTGGGGCCTTACCTATTACATCAGCTAATGTGTTCTTACTAATACAGTAAGTTACCTGACTGCTCACCCAGTTGTTACAAAGGAGACGGATACTAATCTATATGCCTGTGGATATATATATAGTAAATTATCTTTACATATGAGCAAAAAACTTAATCACTCATTGCTTTGCACATTAACTATCCTAACAATCATTTTAAATTTAATATGCTTTAGAAAAGATAAGAATTTAAAAGTCAATAGAAAAAAATTTCAACACAGTTAACTTTTATTTTTTTGTCTTTCATATTTCTCTAGTTCATCCTTGAATCAACAGAAACAAATCAAAACTTTCCAGAGCAATGCTTTTTTGTATTCACATTATCAGCTATGTGTTCTAAATTTTTAATTAAATTTCCAAATGAACCACAAATAAACAATTGCCATACATAAGTTTGTGAACGAACATAACTGAGGCTAATATATTTACAATACTGTACTGATTTTATTCACTCTAAGACTTGTACATTTTAACAAACTACTCTTCTCCCCTGTTTCTGTGCTTAGGATCTCAGTTAAATGTGATTCATCCTCACACCACACTGTTGCATTTGAGTTAAATGATTTTTTTTATATTTATAACTGATACAAAATCTTTTTAACTGAATTGTGAAAGGTAGCTTTTCAGAAGGTATCAGCATGCTTTACTTTTGTTTTGATGGCTGTGTGAGCTACTAATCTAAGAAGAATATTCTGCAATGGCATTACACTTTGAAAGAATATGAAATTACATTAATTTTTGTGGTTTATAAAAACCAGCATAGTCATCAATATGATGGGTAGTACTTTTTTATGTGCAAGGCTTCCAGTGACATTTTTGAGCATGTTAGTAAGCATTCACCTAGGTGACATGCCTGTTTATTATTTGAGCTTCACATTATGTAGACATAAATTATATTTACCTAGTTGCATACATTAAAAAATCAGTGTGAGATACACATTTTGGTCATGCTTACTTTAAACAATGATTTCAGGCTTAACCACTTTTTCTTCATTGTTTCCAATTCTCTGAAGTACACATCCTCAGCTTTCTCATCACTCCTCACACACTTAATATTTTGAAAGCCAAGCTCATCTCATCTCTCTAGCACTAGTTTCTCTCCTGACTTTCTGCTGTATTAGGCAGCTTTGTCTATTAAGTTATACATAAAATGATTGAAGCAGCTAATTTTCTAAAGAAAGATAAAAAGTTTGTTCAGCTCACAGTTTCAGTGAGCATCAGCTTAGTTCTGGTGAGGGCACTCATGGTCATGTTCTATCATAATAGATGCAGCAAGCCAGAGAGCTAAATGGAACCAGGCTGATGCTGTCACAACAACCCTCTCAAGACCTAATGTGTGTCATATCTTAATGCCTCCAAGAACCAGGGCCTCAAGGACATAAACTTTCCTGGAACCAATCTTTAAAGGTTCCTGCAGGTCCCATACCACCACATGGATTCATGAGAGACCAAGTATATCCAAAGCATAGTCGCTGTTTCTTCAGAGTTATGCATTTTTGTCCCTTGCACTGATTAATACCTGAAACTGTTATCTGTATGTCTTATCAATGTATTCATAAACATAAGTTATACAACTGCCCAAGTTTATCACTCTGTGATCTTTCAGCATTCACTATTAGGAAACTAGGTTTCCTATTCTAACCATTTTTCTTGGATTCCTAGAATTTCCATCCCAATGTCATAGAACAGATGAAATTGCACCTTTATGTATAAAAAAAAGACATACTTTCCTAGAGTTAAAGTTCTATAACTTTACCAGTTTTGTAAAAATTTCATGAAATAGAAAGTCTCTGGCTCACATTTTGTATACATCCTTTACAATCCTGTTCTCTTAGAAAAAAATCTTACTTCTATTTTTCCATGGTCTTATTTATGGATGGATTTGCTGGAATGTCAGTACTTTCACTCATATGGAATACTGATCCTACCCTTGCATAGCTGCTGGGATGTCACAGTCTCTCCATTTGGACACCATTACTCTCCAGGGATTTAATGCATCTGTCTAGAACCAATGTCTGGGACTTCAGGCTAGCACTAAATCTGTTTGGCTAGACTTTGAAATTCTTAGCCATATGTTCCAATTCTTCCTTTCTATACCAGGATAGTCAGGTATTTTATGCCTAAGTATTTGGTTTGCTTTTATATACATTGCTTATTATCAATCAAATCAAAATGTTCTTGCATAGCTTTGGAGTTCTGGAACATTCATTTGGTAATAGTTTGTATTCACAAGTCTTTTTATGCTCTAGCTTTTTCTTAAAAGAGCTGAGGAAGCGCCACTAAACTTCCTTTATGCCACTCAAGCTACCAGTAGGCAGAAATGATGTCAGAGATGTCTCTCTAGATCCCGAAGTAACTGCCAGAGTGGCTGGAAAGTGATTGGGGATGTAATAGGTCCTGGATTGCTGATACACAAGTTATATTCCTCCTCTTAAAACAAATTATAGATTAATCCCAAGAAGTTAATCTAGATTTAAAAAAAAGAAATGGGATATAGAATCAATAAAAGCAGTAGACATGCTTTCTGCAATCTGAAGTGGAATAATAGGAGACAAAAAACTTCTTCACAGGGGCAACTATCATAGTTACCAAAACAACCCTGGGTCTAGTAATCGCCAGGGAAAATCAGATACTCCAGAATTGTTCAATGTAAAGTCTTCTTCTCTATCCTAAAAAATAAACTGTATCCCTTGGCTTTAAAAAAAAAACAATTTATTCAAATTTTCCTAAGTAATTACCATTATTTTGAAGTTCTGTCATAAATTAATATTTAAAATAAAAACTCAACAAGTACACACTCTGATTCCTGGTTTTTGTAATGATGCATCCTGGAATTTTTAAACCATGGAATTCATTTTTTTGATATATTTTTAAGTATTATAGTAACCTATGCTGGTAAACTAGAATATAGAGCTTTCTACAATATGTGGATGTATCATTGTATTTCTATACATGTATATTTGTATTTATATACACATATGTGTGTATATATATGTCTTAAATATTAACATTACTTTTCTAAATTTTTCTTTGTAACTAGTAATTTTTACCTCCTAATTAATCAAACTTACTGATTAAAAGGTTAATAATATTTAGTAAGCATTGATCATTTTATATATACAGAAGAATGGAATTGTAAATGTTGATTAAAGTTTTCAAGACCTAGATGATCTGGATCACATTCCTGTGACTTTCTCCCTGTGCAATTTCTAGTACAAATTAATATTGATTGTAAAAACCTTGCTAAATTGTGTTGTGATATTCTACCTTCGAATCATGTGAAACTAATCTTCCAAAGTTGCATCTGACTGACAAGAAAATATTGACGTTGAAGATGAAAACAATAAGAAAAACAATTGTCACTTAAGACAAGATATCAAAATTTAGCATAGAAAAGTTTGACATCAGAAATTATCATATTCATTTTCAAGATTTAAAATATTTATCCTTTTTTGTTGAGCAAAACATTTTGAAGAAAATGGGTGAATTTTCTGCAGGGTGAGAAACCTGTCAGCAATGGTGACTGTGGTAGACAAACTTCAAGTACTTAAAAAGAGTAATACCAGTAGAGAAATCAAAGATTTAGAAGACTGCTGAAGGGAAACAGGACTTTCACTTCAAAGTCAAAAATTATAAGATGTGAAGGCAGAAATCAGTTCTGCCTTCCGGAAAGAAAGGTGAAAGAAACCAAACAAAACAATTTAATGCAGCTAGATGTACACCAAATAGAAAGTCAAAATAATAAATAACAATGTTAAAAAAGTATACAAATATGAGAGAAAATAGGCTTGCTTGAAAGAAAGTGAAACATAGCAACATCAGCAAAGGTCTAAATTAGATATATTTTGGAGTAATCTAAGAACTATCAAATGAATAGAAACTAAATATTTTATCTAAATGATGAAAGCTAAAGCACTTGAAAGAACAGAAAATGTCACATAAAGGTATTACCTTCAGTAGTAAAAATACCTAACAGATTTGCCCATAGTTTCTCTACATCTGGTGTCATTTCTGATAAAAAGATGGGAGTGGAAGTGGAAATGTGTAAATATACAGATATAAAGGAAAAAAGGAAAAAGTTAGAATCAAGCAATCCAGAAAAATATATTATGCCAAGAAGTCCTGACAGTTCCCTGATGTACTATGAATGAATGCAATAGAAAAGATGATGTTTATGATGCTAAATAAATATATCAATAAATAATTTATAAACTGCATACTTTTTATTTTTCAGAAATACCTATTTCCCTATTTATTACATGAAGTAAAACCAGTAATTTCACTAGAGACTAACAGATGTTAAAAAATACCAGCTGACATAATGCAGTAGATTCACAGATATTTTTAACTTCTTATCACTTTATGACTTGTCTTCCCAACTTCCCACCCCACAATACAATATTTCAGAATTAAAACAAGAAAATTAACTTTTAAAAAAGCCAGGCATGTGCTCAATGGCACAGCGCCCGCCTGGCAAACGTAAGATTGTGAGTTTGATTATCGGCACCAAAAATGTAGTTAACTCAATTAAAATTTGATGTGCTGAGACATAGCTCAGTGGTGGCACATTCAATCCCCAGTAATGAAAAAAATGAAATCTCACAATATTGAATTATAAAGAAAACATTTCTGAAAAAAATAAATAAAATATTTTAGATAATTTATAAACTCAGATATAATCCAGAGCTGGAAATTATGGACTCCTAGTCACTTCTTTTCTAAAGGGCCATTTATTTTGCTATGTAGAATGAGCATCATATTTCATTACCTAAACCACCCTTCTTCCCACCTTCTCTTACCTAGAACAGGTAACCTTCCACTATACATACTCAGAAAAGCCCCAACATAGCTTCAGTCCCATGATGCACTTCTTCACCCTTAGACATGGCTCTTCAAGTTTGTGTGAGGTTTTCCAGAAAAAGCTGATGCCTTACAATTCTCAACAACCTGTCCCAGCCCACAGCACACTCACCTCAAAGCCATTCTAACTTTTCTTAGGCAATAATGAAATCATCATGGATAATCCATTCATAAGTTTGCTCATCATCCCCTTTTTCAATCCAGTATGGGTTCCTCAACAGTGTCCTCTCTCCATTATGTTTTAATTAAGCTAAAACCATGGCCCCAAACTCATACAAAAGGTAATTCTCCTTTATGTAGATTCAGAACCACCTTCTGATTAACAACACTTTGTCCTAACCAATGCTCTAGGCTTACAATAAATTGCAAATTCTGCTCTAAAGAGGGACATTACAATATTTCATTTTTGAAAGGACTCTGTTTAGTTCTCAACATAATAAACCTTCTTTGATTCTTGTATCTGAAAACAGCATCTCTATTTTTCTATTCTTTAAGTTTATTTTTCTCCTGGGTACTTATTATTCCTTAATATAACATCATTTTTTAAAATTTTTATTAGTACATATTTATAGCATATAATGTTTACATTCCCTGTGTGGAATTGGTTCAAGTACACAACACATCTTAATTCCTATTTCATCCCTTTTCCTTCCCCTCTTTTTCCACACCCTCTATCTCTTGACCACCTTCCCATTTCTCAAAGAACTCTCTCCCCATTTCCTATTAGCTAACTTTTATTTTGCTTTTTATTTATAATTTGAATTTTTCATGTAACAGAAACAGCCTGCATGTACATCAGCAGATGTATGGATAAAGAAATATGATATTTACACACAATGGAGTACTACTCTGTCATAAAGAAACATCATGTATTTCTTTGATAATTTGTTCAACACTGCTCTCCCCAGTCTAGAATATTGACCAAATGTAGTAGTCATTCAATAAAAAATTGTTAATCAAATACATAAATATACTTTCAGTGGGTTTGGTTTGTTTTTTTTTTTTTTTTTTTTTTTTTTTTGGCACCAGGGATTGAACTCACAAACTCATGCCTGCCAGGCAGGTGCTTAAGCCCCTGAGCCAAACTCCCAGCTCTAGTTTTTTGAGGCAGAGTCACACTACGTAGCTCAGACCAGCCTTGTGCTCGCATTGTAGCCCAAGCCAGCCTCGAACTCACAACGCTCCTCCTACCTCAGCCTCCTGGGTGCTGGGATTAAAGGCATGCGCCACCATGCCCGGCTTTTCAGTGTTTTTCAATGTAAAAAAAAAATGTCATTCTCTCTCTTCCTAATCATATGACTTCCTAACTAGAAAATACGTTCTTCAGCTTTTTTTGAAACAAATTTTGGCTATGTGAAGAAACTTAGGTAAGTAATAAAGAGAAATTTAATTTATGGAATTTAACTCATTTTCTCTTTGTGTGCAAATTCAGCAATACCAAGCCAAAATATTAGGGGACGACAGAGCAAACCTCCATTCTTATATGACTTTGAGGAGCTTAATGGCCATATTGGAATATATAGGCTTGCTTGCAATAAGAAAGAGATAAATCTTTATTTTATTTATGGGATTTACTTTTGAAATCTTTTTCTATTTAGCTACTAAGCCTTTCAAATATTTGGCTTCCTGGATTCTCTGTTAATATTTTCCTGATGACTTTTTCTTTTTTGAACCCTTTTTCTTTATTTATCTACCCCATAAAGGTTAATTTTTCTCAAGTGTTCTTTTCTGGCCAGTGAATGTTCTTAATTTCATCTAGTGATTCCCAAATTTCTTAATAAACAGTGTATTTGGAAACCTATCTGTCTATCCTCAAAACTATTGCACATAAACATCAATAGTTTCCAGACAACCTGGAAACCTATTGTTTGAACCCTGTAAGTAACTGTGGTGAAGTTAAGAAATTCCTTAAGAAATGGCACCTAGAGCTATCATCATTCATTTGCACTGCCTATGATGCCCTTTAATTGTCACATTCTATCCACTGTTCCTTCAGTGCTGTTTAACACTCAGTCTCCACCTCATACACTTTTATATCCTTCCTCATTCTCATATAAATACTATGCAGCATGATGCAAACCAGAAACTTAATATAAAGTATCTTCAATATAAATTTGCTTAACTACCCTCAGTTATGGAAAACCCAATGTTTAGGGATATTGTGGTGTAGAAAAACATTGTATTTCCTTGATGTATCATTTAAAACTGTTATGAAGAATATTACTTCTTTCAGTTAGAATTACATTTTTTTTCTGAGTTCTCATAGCATCTTATGAGTCTCTCAACATTGGATGTGAGAATAAGCTTTTAGTAAATTGTCTACGTATTTATGTTCATTTTCATCCTTCATTGTATGTAATGCAGCTCTTTACACATCTGGAAATCTCTCCATGCTGCATTTCATGAAAAAAGCGAGGTTCAAAACACTTTATCTGATCCAGCCTTATCACTTTGAGGTATGTGAAAGAATTAAAATCCACATACTATCCAGATACCTATTTTTTTATTTCAAATTTGCATTCCAGTTTTTATTTTTTATTTTTAAGAAAATAAAACCAGACAAAATAAAACAAAGTAAAGCCAATCAAACAAAACAGTGAACGTGATACAGCACTTCAAAACAAGATAATAGGAAATCAACAATGACTATCATAATAAACCTTATTATCTTTGAAATAGCTGCCTATGCCGTCAGATATAATAAAATCAAACCAAACAAGACAGAATAAAACCAAACCAAACCAAACAATGTAAACAATATAGGACTTTAAAACAAAATAATAGGGAATTAACAATGGCTACCACTTTCCCTTTTTAGACATTTCCTCCTCTTTTGCTTTCACAATATCTATTGTACATTTTGGATCACACTAACTCCTTCAGTTTTTTAATACTAGGGAGACACCATGATGTTCACCTATGTGAGTCTGAACTATTTCACCCAAGAACATGATCACAAGTTACATTCATTTGCCTACAAGAGCTCGATTATTCTTTATAGCTGAGTAGCTTTCCATTGTATAAAAATGCCATATCTTTCTTATCCATTCTGCGGATGATGGGCAAGATGCTCCTGCTTTTTTCTGGTTCCCTGTCACACAGAGCATTGTTTTCTCTCCTTTTACTTTTAGTCTATGAATTTCATTTTGAGTTAATGTGTTTCTTGCATACCACAGATTGATGAATCTTGTTTCTTGATCCACTCTGAGTGTGTTTCAGACACCTATTTTACTACAGTGTAATCCACACTAGCTAATTTATGAAAACAGTTTAGCTACCTGTCAACTGATGAATGAATAAAGAAGAGGTGGTGTATATACACTATGGAATATTATTCAGTTTTAAAGAATGAAATCACATCATTTGTAGGAAAATGGATGAAACTGAAGATCATCATGTTAAGTGAAATAAACCAGACTTGGAAAAGCAAATATCACACTTTTTTTCCTCTCTCTCTCTCTGTGAAAAGAAAGAGAGAGAGAGTCAGAGAGAGAGAGACAACACTGAAGTAAGGAAGACTATTAGAAAAGGGGAAAGGGAATAAGAAGCAGATGTGAAAGAAGGGCCAAGGAAGAGGGAAGTGTGTGAAAGTGATCAAGCTGTATTATATGCAAGCGTGAATATGCTGAAATGAATGCATTGCTCTGTATCCTTCACATGAATTAATGCAAAACATTATTTATAATTAATTGGGCATAAAATCTATATACAGTATTTATTTGACTTATTAATTTTTTTTGGAGACGGTGTGCTAAGTAGTTCCAATTGGCCTTAAACTCGCTGCGTAGCCCAGGTTGGCCTCAGATTCACAGTGATTCCTTTGCCTCCACTTTCTGAGTGCTGGGATTATAGGCATACACTCACACACAGCTACTTGACTTTTTAAAATAAGACACCTTGAAGGCTGGGGAGTAGAAGAGAAACAAGAAAGGAAGGAAAAATTTTACTCTATAGATGTCTATCTTTGTGTGGTTTCAACATTATAAACATGTTGTGTATTTTAAAATAATTAAAAATTTTAAAGACTTTCTTTATAAGAAAAACATCAAAGTTTAAAAACAGAAACAACCTGAAAGAAAATATTCAAAATACATATAACTGTTATCTCCAAGACTATATAACAGATGCCAAGAAGCCAATAAGAAAAAGTTTAACAACCCAAGAAAAAGTTGGCAAAGATATAAGGAGACAATCAGTTTCAAAGAATACTTGAGTGCTTGATAAATAAACATGTATTCACAATAAAAATGAATAGGGTATTATATTCCCTATATTGCCAGTGTCTCCTTTGCTCACTTAGTTGAAGAGATTCATTAGAAACCTTTTGGGTTCACTAGCAATTAAAATATGGAAATTTTAAAAGTATTAACAGACCATTTTATTCAACAGATAAAAGTTAAAATATTGAGCAATACTAAGGGTTGGAAATGACATGAGCCAAAAGGTACTCTAGTAACTGTCAATGGAAGTAGAATTTTGTACAACAGAAATAATTTCACTATTTTAGAAAGCAATTTGGAAAACAGTAAAATTGAGACCGCACATACCTTGCAAAACAGAAATTCTACTCTTGTGTATAAACCTTAAGAAAATTCCAATATATGTCCACAAGGAGGCATGTACCATGGCGTTCTTGGAAATATCGCAGGAAATAGAAAACACCTGGAAACGACTTAAATGCCTCTTGGCACCAAGTACAGAGGCTCTTGGTATTCTTATGCACCACCAGCACTCACATTTTCCAGTCACACTGAGGGACTTTTACTGCAGGCACCTGCCACTTTCTTCCCAAGATTATTCTCTAGCCAAGAACAAGCTAAGCCTGCCCTGAGGTAAGCTGGGATTCCAGAGTTAATAGAAACAGGAGTAACTCTCAACCAATGGCAGATAGGAGTTTTACATATCCACCTTAGTTTCCTTGTATTCAAATCACACAGCCCTTAAGTGGTTCACCACAGTGACTCAAAGGATGTGACGATGTGATCAGAGAATTGATTAGAAATAGAAGTGGTTAAAAATGGAATCAATCTTTCATAAAGCTTAAATATATGAGGATAGAGACATACAGGAAAATTCATGTCCTGTTTCTGTTTGTGAAATGGATTGAGATATAACAGGTTCCTGGAAGGAAGATGATGGTTTGGATTTGGACATGTTGAATATGAAGCTGGAGCTAAATGAATATGATGGATGATGGTTTAAAATCTGGAGCCCATAAGAGATTAGAAGATAGCTTATAATGACTTATCAGAAGTCATGATAGAAAATATGAACAAAAAAGAGAGGATAGTTAGAAATGGCAGCCCAAAACAGCATGAACATTTAAGAAATGTTTCACTGAAAGATGCATCTACAAAAGGAAATGAAAGAAAGAGAATAACCTGAAGGACTGAAGCCCAACAGTGTAACAGAAAATAAAATATTTATTTCGTGAATGTTCTACTCAGAGGCATATTGACAATAGCTTCTTAGAAATCTGTCTCTTTTCAAATTCTGAGACTATTTCTAGGCTTCTACAGCTGCTTCATCTGTATCTTGATCTTCATCTTCATGTTTATTCTTTATAAAGCTTGTTTTATTTTCAGAATCTCATCTCCCACTCAGCCAGTCACTCTGTTCATACTATCAATTTTAATTCTGGTTCATCAAAACGCAAATTTTTAAAGGCTTTACTATTACAAATGAGCTACAAAGCTACAAAATAAGACCATGTGAAACACAAAAGACACAGTTATTCACTTCAACTGTTACAGAAGCTCATCACTGTATGATACACATTATGTTTTCATGATGCTTATCTTTTCTACTTATCTTGAACCACATGGAATTAAAATAACTATGCTGATAGAGCCATTTGAAGGAATTCTACCAGTTCGGTCAACATTCTCTACATTATTTTCACTTACACTTACTTAAAAATACATAAATAGTACACAGAGAACACTGACCCACCTGTTGGACATGCAAAGTAGTGCATCTAACATTCATCTACAAAAACTTTTTAAAGTATCAAAATTGCAACATTGTATTCATGTATAATGCAAGGGGAAAGTCTGTTTGATATGCCAATAATCATCTTTGTTACATAAGTGATAGCCTATAGTTTTATTTTGACTTTAGTTGCTTTCCCTCCATCTTTTGAATGTACACACCTAACTGTGGTTAATCACAAGGCTAAATACTTTACACACACAACCCCCATTTAATGACTACAGCAATCACATGAAATAGGTATTAATATCAACACACTGTAAAGGAAGAAATGGAGGCTTTTAAGGGATAAAAGGCCTTACCCAGGGTGACCCAGTTGATGAGTAGATCTGAATTTGAAACCAGGCTTTCTGGTTCCCAGGTTTCTTCAATATAGCATTGCAAGAATACAGTTTGAGTCCCTTGCCTTTCCTTCCAATATATTGCAGTAATAGATTTACAGAGACATAATGTAAAAAAGAGAAAGTTAAACTCACAAACAAGAGAAGCAGACTATAGATAGAATATAAACACTCAATGAGCCAGGGTAGCACCAATCTCTAGAGTGAGAAGCAAGCAATTCCTCACATCTTCATGGTAATTAAGCAGCTACTCGTGTCCCACAGGGAGTATAACCAGTCCCAGGTTTACTGAATGAAACCCGAGGGTAAGACAAAAGGGAACAGAATAAGTGACTATTGCCCCATCCCATCATGACTGACGCAGAGCTGCTTTCTTAAGGAAGCCAGCACAAGAAGCCATAATCTGACAGTCAGAATCTAAGACAAGCTGCTGTTTGACTTATCAACAAAATTTATGATATGCTTGTTATCAAAGGTTCTGGATTGGGGATGGAGAAGGTGTAGGGCCAACTCCAAAACAATTAAGACTGGGTATGAGGGCTAGCAAGAAGTTTAAAATACCCTCTCACACAGGTTGATCTAGAAACCAAAAATTCCAAGGCATAAAGGAAAAACTAAAAGGCCCCAATAAGATAATTTGTAAAAAGTTAATGAGGTTACGCAAGTTGACAAGAAAATAACATAGCAATTTCAGAATGCCTTCAAAATAATTATGTTATGATCCTCAGATATACAAAAAAATGGCATTTATACCATGTGCAATAAATTATGTAGAAATGAAACAATAAAAGTGGTTATGAGGGAAAAAGAATGAATTAGAATTCTCAGAAACAAAAAACAAAGTTGATAAATTCTGAAATGAAAATAGTTGAAAAAAGAATTAGTATATTGGAAGATATCTCTGAGTAACTCACTGAAAATACAACATAGACAATGTGAAAAATATTATGAAAAAGAATTTAGGATGTATGTGTGCTATATTATGAAACTTTGATATATATCGGCTAGTGAGTTTCAGAAAAAGAGTCTGGTGCTAAAGTTAAAACTATTAAACCGGGCGTGGTGGTGCATACCTTTAATCCCAGCACTTGGGAGGCTAAGGTAGGAGAAGTGTTGTGAGTTCCAGACCGCTTGGGCTACAACACAAGTGCAAGGCTGGCCTGAGCTACATAGTGCTACTCTGCCTCAAAAAACTAGGGCCGGGAGTTTGGATCAGTGGTTTAAGCGCCTGTCTGGCAGGCACAAGGTTGTGAGTTTGATCCTTGGTGCAGCAAAAAAAAAAAAAAAAAAAAGTATTAGAAAAGAAAATTACTGAGACCTCTAAGAACAAATTAAGTCCTAAGATCAAACTATCTGGAAAGCTGAATAAACTCTACAGTTTCTTTCCCTGTAAGGAGAATAAAAAACACTGCCACTGTCTCAGGAAATTTTATGAAGGCACACAATTTGGGAAAATAAAAATAATTCCGTTGATTCTGCCCTATACAGTATTGTGATGTAATTAATCATTTTTAAAATAAATTGATCACACAACTAAAACAAGAATACAGTTGATATGATATTCATCCCTAACATAGTAGGCACAAGTTTACTGTAACAGATATCTACAACTACAAGGGTGCAGAAATAACATTTAGTGACCATAAGTAGAAGTAAATCAAAGAGTGTCATAAATCTAGCACATGTCATGGCTACCACTGCCTTCTATGTGGACACACAGACACACCTCAATCTGGTATACAGCAAAAGGATAATTAATCACTAATATATGATCAAATACATATGAAAATCAATGACTTCCCATTCATGACATATTCTGTCCAAGTGCTAAGTACTATGCATCACAGCATTGGTGAAGCATTTTTCCGTTTGTTTTATTTAAAACTTATCAGAAGATCCTTTTCTTTTAGTGTTAAGATACACATTTCTTTAAAAATAATTTTGAGATTACAAGGGAAGGATGTTGCTTCAAGATGTCAGAAGCATAAACACAAAATACATGTTCATGTTTGCATGTGAAAAATATGTGTTTATAGGATTTGCATATAAATAAGAGAGATCACTATATATCAGTTTGTGAACATATATACATTGTTTCTTATTAATTGAATACCTGTAGAAATACCTGCAGATTATCTCCTTATATACCAGAATACTTTCTCAGAATTGTGGCATTAAAATCATGCTGTGTTTCATTTCAGATTTTAAAAGAAGTCTTCATTTTAAAAAAAATCAATCAATAAGTAAATATCAGCAACAAAGATAGTAGTTGAAGTTTAAATGTTAGGAAAACTAAGCAGTAGATTGTTCTAGATTTTGTTTGTCACAATTTATATACTTCTATTAGGGGGAACACCATTCTTTTACAGCTTCTCCCCACAGCCTAGTAACTTCCTGAGTTGTGGTTAGACTTTTTAACCAAGAAAAATAATGAAGTTTCCTTTAGTGTCTGGTGAATGAATTGGTATAGAGGAATAGGTAAAAGGCAAACATTCTTCTCCTCTTGTTTTCTTTTTTTAAATCTTGATTTCTAAAAGGCAGCTTTCTTGACAGAGCCTCTCATAAAGGCTCAGTTATACCTTAACTTTATTTGCTGAGATATATTAAAGGAGAGACCAAAAAAACTGCCCATCATTTTTTGACTATCACTTTAAAATGGAACAAAAGACCTTATAAAAAAAAAAAGTTTGAAGGATTTTGATAAGAACGTAAGTTTTAAAAGCTCAAGTTGCGCACAAATGAAAACCTCAACATTTTCTTGCTTAAAAATAAAGACAGTTTTTAACTTTCTAACAGCACTAATAGACAGCTAGAAACTTTGATTTGGGACAAGCAAGAATGACTGTAACAGGTGATGAGAACATAATGAACTTGTTCTGTTACAAAAGGATTTGTCAGTCACATTTTGCAATTATTGAAGAAAATGTATCAAATCATAAAACTAGTTTTAAAATTAGTATCTTCTTTTCACATAGTTTTTTGTAGGAAACTCAAGACTAGTTCTATGAATAATGGAAAAATTTTCATAAATTTTTTGCAAAAGAAAAGCTGACTAATACTTTAAAATTACTTTACTATTGAAATACATTTATTCTTCCTTAAACGCTACCCTCCTTTTATTGTAGTTAATATAGTTTCAAAATTTCTCCAATATATTTTTCAGTTTATTAATTTACTTTAGCAAATAGAAGGTGCAAATATGAGGGGCATATTTAAGTAAGTTTTACTTTTTAAAATGAGTATACAAAATTTGTACTCTACAGCTGCACCTTTAAAGTTTAAATAAATGTAAACAAAATAGACCTCTATATTTTATGAAATAGAGTGTGAAAAAAACAGTTTTCACCTCATCTCATTCGGTAACATCTAATGTCATCGCCTTGTTAATAAAACTACTTTTCAAACAAAGTCAACAACAGTAATAATATTTTGTCACTTATTAAAATTTCAATAGTGAATGTGTGAGTTTAGAAAACGATAAACCTTCTTCTTCCACTAACATTTCTATGAATACTCACAGACATTTTTTAACAAAAAGCCAATTTAAAATAAGACTGCAAGTATGATTATATTAGAAATTAAGCACAATTTACACTCTAGTATTTTCTCCAGAAAACATAAGCCTACTAACTTCCAAATATTTGCACTGAAATGAAAATTACTTAATATTATTTAATATGATTTTTTTAAAAGTGTGCAAAGTTTCTACAATGAAATGTGAGCACACGAGACAAAATGAAACAAAAGAAGTTTGCATGCTGCTGCTCCAAAGAAGTTAAAACAATCGTTTGCCAGAAATAGCACACATAAACTCTAAGCAGAGAACTACTGGAGTCAAAACACACTTACTTTGTTAATATGCAAAGATGCACTTTTTTTTTTCTATTTTGGCTTAAAAATAAGAGTACACAGTAAGTCTCGCTGGCAGTCAGGTAACGCACAGGCCCTGACCCTTCAACTGGCCAGGAATTCTCACACAAAGCTCTTTTCATGCAGTCTGCTATATATTCCTGCGATAAGGCGGCAAAACATGAAGCTGTGGACAAGTGACACAAAGTCAGACTAAATTACATGTTTACGTATATTCTGTCACACCATTGTTTCTTCTTCATCCATCTCACACATGATTTGCCTAAAACAATATTGATTCAGGCTGACGAGAAGTATGACTTAAACAAGGACAATGTTAAGAAAGCGGGCGGCACGAGACAATACAAACACTACATTTTCATGTTCGTGTTACCCAGTTTAATATGAATTTAAGCAGAAACAAAGCCATGTCATCTAAGAAGTCCTCTTATTTTACAACTTCCCTCAAACCACAACAGATTTCTTAACTTGCTTTACCACACAGAAATTAAACAATATCTTAAATCTGCACTCACCATGCGAAAGCAACAGTTGCGTAGAGTAAAAGTGTGCTATTTTCTGCCCCTGTTCCTTTTCAGTTTTGCCTAGAGGTGTCCAACACCCAACAGCCCAGAGCTGCTACCCAGAGGCCCCTTCCACAAGCCGGCTTATTTGCCTGTCAATCTGAGTGCCGGCTTCTGTATTATGCAGCTGTGCACTTTGCTGAAGTTCTAATACAACTTCCATACGCTTTCCACCGCCTCAAGTAGGTGATTTGTTCTTTCGGCTCAATGAATACTCGAATCACTTTGCAGGTAACTCTGGAGGATCAAGCATTAAGTTGTTCATCCCTCAAGTTAAGGAGTTCTTGGTCAGAAGTGGGTGGAGAGAAGCAAGCTCACTACAAGGGAATTCAGGGTGTAATCAGAAGGCAGAAACTTCCTCTCTTTTTTCCTTCCTTGCTGGGCTGAGCTGCTAGTGCCTCTTTCACAGAACTCAGGAATGTACAGGGAGGACTCAAAGAGGCCCCGCCAGACAAGCCTTTCTCAATCAATTAGCTTGCAGCCATTACTTGTGACCTGAGGTCACACAGCATAAGTGTGTGGGGTGTGCCTCCAGGGGTCCCAAGGATACTTATTACAGCTTAGATAACCCAAACCAAGCAGACACTGAACTTTAGAAATGTTTTTAATAGAAAATGTGCTTAAAGATTGAAAGAGACCACCGGTAAATTCCAAGTGTCTTTTTGTAGTAGTTACTATTTAATGGAATGACTTTCTTTCTGTAAAGAAACTCAAGGCAATATTTTTGGTGTTGGATCAAAACTTAGAACAAAAGCAGTAAAGCATTTATTTTATATTAAATATTAACCTGGACATATAGAAATGACAAACAAATTAATTTATAGATCATGTTATATGTATATATAATTTGATTTTTAAGGTTTTATTTTAGTTTTTTGAAGATTGCTGATTTACTATACTTTTTTGCAAAGTTGAACTATAAACAAAGTTCTCTGGGCCTAAGGAAATCAAAATGGTATTTTGAGGCTATGAATAACTGTACTAAACTCTTCTAAGAGTACATGCTATCTTAGTATCATCACTTATTTTCATAGCTATTTTCACTGGAATTTCCTTTTGTACTGTAGTTTATAAAAGTGTGTCTCCTATTTAATATATCTCAAAAATGAATGCTCAGTGTAACAGAAAATAAGTGAAACACTAAAGGAAAGCAATTTTTTAAAAAACTGCAGGTTTATCAGTTTTAAACATTAAGTTTACATGTTCCCTCAAATACTTTTAAGTATGATGGGCTAAACAAATCAATGACAAAGAAATATCAGGCAATTATATTTCAATCAAATGCATGCTTTTGAATAACAACCCAATTAAGGAGCAGATAGTGATCGGGTTAGATAATTTCCCTATCCCTAAGTGACTGTCACTCGGAGATGAATCCACCACTGACATTCTCTCATCCTCTGTACCCAGTGATGCACAAGGTATCCAAGAAATCTGATTCAGCACTATACAGGAACTGCAAAACTCTATATAGGTACTGAACTTAGTATTCCCATTTCCCGAGCCTTCGTAAGGCGAAATAAACTGTCTTCAAGTTGGGCATTTGCTGACATAAATAAAATAGGCAAACCAAAATAGCCAATATGAACAAGAAAACTGGCAGAAAAAGTGACCAGCTGATACTATCTGGGAGACAGAGTCCACTTTGAAAACTGCAGCAGCAGATAAAATAGTAATAAGTATTAAAATTAAGCATGGGTAGAGGTTAGGGAAGAAATTAGGGCTACCTACTTTCTTCAACATAAAATAGGGAGGTTGAAAAGGTTTGGAAAAACAGGTTGATATTGCCTCTAAATAAGTATCTTTTAATGTTTTCATGGCATTGAAAACAGGCATCATTGCAAAGACACTTTGACCCCATTAATTATGTAGAAAAATGTAGAAAAATAATTATAATACTTTTTAAAGGAAAGTAAGTCTTAAGAAATTTCTACAATTCAATGCCACCTTGTAATTTCATGTTCCATTTTTACTTGTTATGAAGAACATAGTTTATTTTCTTGTCTCTTTCAGCCAAGACTAAAAACTAAGTGTCAATAAAGCTTCCAGGCCTCATCCTTGAGAAATCTAAAATCATTTCCTCAAAGACTTGGTCTCTATTTTGACAGAGCAACTGTATGCATAAAACGAAGGACTTTGTGATAAGTGCAAAAAGGTCACTAATGACCCACATGAAACATAAAGCATACACCAATACTGGAAAAGGTCTTAATGATTTCCCATCCTGCAATATAATTTCTTATGGTCAATTTACCAAGTTTTTATGGACACAGACATTTTGGTTATGAAAATATTCCCCTTTGCAAAAGTCTGGCTGTGTTACATTGAAAAGATCACTAGTAGGATGCTGTTGAAAAGAGTTAGTCAACCCAACTCACCTTCATTTCTGTTTTTATTTTATGGGAAAAGGTTTGCTATTACAGATGTTGTGTTTACTTAACCAAAGATTACAAATCATTTTTCGCTAAATTCTTGTAATTTGAAAAAATTGCAATGCCTCACATAAGTTTACCACCAAAACCCTATCATTTATATTGAGGTGCTAACAAGCTAGAAAAAATATGGAAATACTTGTTTCAATTAAAAGATTCAAAGTGATAGAATACAATGTGTATATTCAAAATTATAAAGACTAAATTCATATTACAAAATAAAATAATAATAAAATAGCCATTTATGTCATGTTGATATTTTCTGTATGAATTACTATATATAAATTACTATGTGAATTACTTTCTTCCAAACCATCACAGGTGATTAGGGATATATATATATATATATATATATATATATATATGATGGTTTGGAAGAGAGTTACTTTTGGATGAAAGAAGAGATCAGCTAAAACAAAAGGCTTGAAAAGTGTCACCATAAAACTTCCAGTGGTTAGGGTTATAGCTCTCTGGTAGAGTGCTTGCTTAACATACATGATCCCCAGCACTACTGCAAAACAAAACAAAACAAAACAAAAAAACTAGTTTTCTGTATCATCTGTTTAACAGTCCATAATCAAGTTAGTCTCAGATATTTTCTTGTTAAAATATGTGCCAGAACAATAGACTTATCAACAATCTTAAAAATTAACGTAAACAATTTTCTTAATACTCTTCTAAAACTAATAATGTTGGACTGAAAAAAATTACAAGTAATTTACTCTGATAGAGGATAATCCCTTCTATTGAAAACTTCATAACTTATTTTAACATTTGTTGATAAGCTCCATTCAGATCTATGGATTTGTTCCACTGAAAATCTGAATTGCCACAGTTATGTTGGAAATCAGCAGAAGGTATTGGTTCTTGGAATCTATAAAGAAGTATCCTCATATCACTGTGTCTTCCTATTTTGGTACTAATATTTGAAAACAGGAAAGGAGGGGGAGAAAAGGCATGTGATCTATTGCATATCCCCTAATTAATTTAAGCAATGTATAAGATAGCAGAGATAGGATAATAGCAGAGAAAGGCACATATTAGGACCCATAGCTTTCCATGTTGGTAAAACAAGGTGTTGACATGAGACCCATTTATATTAGTGAGCAAAGTTAGGCATAGATGCTTCTCAGTCTCTCACTATGAGTTCTACAAACCAACATGTCATCTAATGAGAGCAACCTGAGAAGATCTCACCAGCATCAGTGAGATTTAACCAACAGGAAATGGATAGTAAGAAAAAAAAAGTGCTATTGGATTTAAGCATGACACTGGTTAGATCAGGGCTAATTCAGAGAGTTGAGTAAATAGAAAACAAATATAAAAAGAGATCCTATACAAAGATATTACAGAGAAAATGAGATAAGAAGAACATCATCAAAAGAGGAATAATAAATAAATATATTATACATTAGAAACTCAAAAACAGGAAAAAAAGAAAGTGACTTGAAATAAAAGCAACAATAGAAAATGCAATACCATCATTGTAAATAGAAAGTAAAAATGAGAAGTGGCACTCTAAGAAATTATAACAGTGAAATAAATGACAAGCAAAAAATCATAAATATTCAACTTTACATATTTTAAAAATCTATGCTTTCACAAAACACAAGGAAAATTTGAAAGCATGAAATTAAAAAAGTAAAATGTCTATAAAATAGTGAAAAATTTCAACACACTCAATTTATACAATTTCTTGTACAGTATTTTAAAGGAATGTCACTGTACCAATACAAGGATAAAGAAGAGGAACACCAAATTCAAGGAAGAAATAAAATAAATTAAAACTAAAGCTACATTTACATGGGGTACACATTTTTCTTCTTACTCTGTTATTTTCAAATTAATATTTAAAGTGAGCTATTCCATAGTAAAACGGGTACTGTCATACATTGTTTATAGGCATATAATTTGGAACAAGATCTCCAGAGAGCAGTTTGCATATTTATACTGAAAGTCTTATATTTGATCTCATTTTATCTATTCATTGAACATATATTTATTGATCACTTACTATGTGCCAGGCACCACTTAAGGCACTGGAGGTAAATACAGTCTTTAACAAAACAGGCAAAATTTCTGCCCTATTTATCTTAGATTTTGAGAAGTGGAAATAGATAATAAACAAGTAAACAATCATAACACCTAGAGTAATATTGAGCACTGAGATGAAAAATAATGCAGAATAAAGAGATAATAAATGATTTTGGAGGTGGTGGATATGACATTTCAGATAGGTGCTTAAGGAAATGCCTCTGGTGTGGTGACATTTGCGCATTAATTTGAGTGTATCAGGGAAGTCCAACAAGATGATATATGAGACTAAAACACTTTCAGAAAGCTGACACCTACCAGTGAAAAAGCCCAGAAATGAGGTATGACTCTCAGTAATGTTATATCAATTATTCTTTTGCAAAACTTGCTAGTGAGACTGACCAGCATTTTGGTCCAAAGTTTTTTAAAATCATCTACACAACTGGAAATAGAATATACCAATTCTTATGTTATAGTATCACTTAGCTACTTAAAATGATTTTTTTAACGAATTTTGATATGTGAACTTTGGGTAAAAGTAAAAACCAGAAAAAAAACAAACTCCAGATAATGTATGATCCCAATTTTATAAAATGGGTTTCTTTGATAATATAAGATCAAATACAAAAAATATTCATACCAACTCTCATCTCTATAGAAGCACGAATTTTTGATGTTTCATTTTCTTTCTAAAGTTTAGAAAATAATGTAGACATATTTTTTTCACAAAAGAAATACATTAAGCCAAAAAGAGAAGCACATTTTACCAATTTATGTATATTAAAAATTCCTGTATCATTTTCATCATAAATTTTAGAGCTTTCAGCTCATTTTTTTGTTGTTGTTCCTAAGTCTCTTCAGTCAGTACTTGGAATGATTCTTTAAAAATCAACAAAATTTCTCCCATTCTCATCAACTTTATTGCCACTACTGTGTTACTTAAATCTCCAGGAAAATCTTGAAATTACATATGCACAATAATATTCATGTATACATATAGCCTTTGTTTCTCCTTTGAGAGCATATGGCAAAAGTCATCTCTTTCAGTCAGTGACAAATGCCCTTCCACAGGATCTACTACTTTGACCCTTAATTAGATTTTCCCAGGCCATCTAAAATAACTCATGTCTGAGACCCTACAGGGAGGGTCCCAAAGGATTAGGGCAGCAGCAAGAAAGCAAGAAAGTATCTTACTGCAGCTTAGAATGTGGGTAACTGATTCAGTGAACATGTAGGGAATTGAGTGAGATTTCTTTAAAAAAAAAAAAAAAGACAAAAGAAGTAAAGAAAAGAAAGAAAGCAAACAGAGAAAACTACACAATTAGGTCACTAATGAAAAACGGAAGCTGAGCAAAATATCAGAATGCAAAAGCAAAACATCACGCTGAGGGTTCAGAGAGCAGGCTGCCCAAGAACACTGGGTTCAGTAGCTTTTGTTGTTTTAGTAAATATATAAACCCTGCAGTCTGGGCTCTGTCATTTAAAGGTCTTCTTAAAATAAGAAATTATAAAAGGAGTAGACACAGAAATGTAGGAGAGGGAGGGAGGAATGGAGGAAAGGAAAAAGGTAGGAGAGGAATGGCAGGGGAAGGAGAGAAGAGGAAGAGAGTAGGGGGAGTTATATAACTTTAAAAAGAAAAGAATCAGGTTAAAATGGGCATGAGGAAGGGAGAGGAGGCTGGGCTCCTGAAGAGCTGATGTAGTGTATGCGTGCGAATGGTCCTGACATGGGCAAATAGACCCCTATAGGGATGGACCTCACAGGAAATAGGGAAAATGGTCTGACTGAACTGAAGGCTTTGAGAAAGTCCCAATGATGGTAAGCGATGAGTTTGATTCAGACAGAAGCAAATTAAAAACATTTACAAAATAGAGAAAAAGGGAGAAAAGTCACACACTGGGAAAAACGGAAACATGTGCTGGATGTCTGTGTGGTGAGAAGCTGAAATTTGACCCTATAGGACACTGTTTAAGGTGTCAGTGTTGTACTCCTCAAGGGAGGATCTTTAATGAAGTCAGGGTTAACCTGCGGTCTGGACATCCAGTTTGTCTTTATCACCATGGGATATTGAGTGGTCCCTGTATACCTCATTGCCGATAGACTCCTTCTAGTCAAGTCACAGCTCTAGGTGTTAAGTGGCTAAATCTGCTTGGGTATCAAGAGACAGACCCAGCAAGACAGAGTGGTAATAAGTTCAATTAAGGAAAAGAAATTAGAAGCAAATGTTGTCTAGTACATTATAGCCACATAAAGTGACTGGGTCCTGTCAAGAACAAGACTCAGGATTATAATTTGGCATTTAGGGAGGGTATAACTTTGAGATTCACCAAGGCTTCCGTGAGCAGGTGGTATAGAACATGTTACACACCACAGCTTGAAGAGTGTGGGAAGTCCAAACTATCAAATTTATTCTTCTGACATACTGCTGAATGAATTAGTTATTGAGAAAGAACAGTTAATACTGGTATGGTTAGATCAATTTTACATGTCTATATCTGTTCATGTAAACAACCATTTTGAAGATAAGGATACACAATATTGCAACCATTGTCAAGTTTCTATCATCCTGTTTTGTAAACCTATAATGCTATTGTTGTGCATTTTGCTCTAGTCATTTGTTTGTCTCTTTTGCTTTTTGTCTTTCTTATATGTGTCTTTTTTTTCTCTTAAATAAATTTTAAAAACAAATTTATCCTTCTGGTTAGTACTCTTAGATTCTAAAATTCTGTGAGATTCTGATGCCCAAGTTCTTATAGTATCAAACATTAATTATATGTAAGTAAAATATTGTCTCTGAGATCTCCTTCAGAAATAAAAGATGGTGCATGTGAAGATTATATTCACTCCCTTATGATTATCAGGTCTCAGATTAGGAAATCTGGGACCATCTAGGGAAAATTCTAGATGAGATAATATTGCCAAAGGCAGGTCTGTCACGGTTAGGGTTTCAGAATTTGAAAAAATTCTCTGAGACCACTAACTCTAGGGGCCTTGCTACATGATGTTACTGAGATTTGACCTATTGAGTATGACAGTCCTAACTAGTCAGTACTGGGCAATCTGCTACTTTCCTGAGCTATTTGGTCCTATGTCCAAATCAGCAGAATAAAGTTCTGTAATTCCAGTCATAAACTTTTTAATAAAGAACTGCTTTACAGATCTTAGATACTGTTTAATTTGATGGGGGATTGTTTTCTTATGTGTCATTCTGCACTCAATTTTTAGCTAAATTAGTTAACTGTGAAGCTTTTAAGAAATTTTTATTCTAACTCTGGCATGTGATCATAAAAATACGTAAATACCAGAACTAAAACATTTTGGGACATATTATACTGATTACACATTACAAAATTTATTCTTCTCCTGCTTCCTTTCATTTCAAGGAAAAAGCTTAAGAAAAAATAGTCAGCTATAACAGGACACTTGTAAAGAACTATGAGGTCTGGCTATGAAGTTGTTGTCTTTTTCTTTAGCATTTACCCAGCAGAGTGCATTGTATGTGCTTGAATTCCAACAGTGGGAGGCAAAGAATTTGTCTTTCTTGGTTGTTCCTTCTTACTTGTTAAGTATGTATGGGATGAATAAATTATATAGTACAAATATATAAGTCAACCGAAAATATCATTTGTGCTGAGTACAAATCTATGCAAATTTCTCAGTCAAATATGAAATTAAGGTGGCTATTCTAAAAGACACTCAGAGTATACCGGTGAAGGGGAAAATCCTAGCATTTGACAAAAGATGGTTTCCAGTATTAAGACTGATATAAACATGATACCGAATATTTAGAGAAAGAAAGGATGGAGAAGTTACCCAGAGGCCTCGTATCTCGCACCCCACCGCACATTCCACACTGGCCATCGTCACACACCATGTGGAGCGGGTCCCCAGCCATTTGGTTTCTCACCTCCAAGCCCTCTCTCAGAGTCTCTAGTATAGGAAGATCTCTGCTACCACGTTGTTTTCTTGTTTGTCTTCTTTTTCAAATAATTTATTCATATTCTCTTTGAGGATTCAACTTAAATACCATTCTCTTGGTCCCAACCTGCACCAAAATGGGTGCCTTCCTCATACCCAGTTACACACTGTGACTGCTGGCATTGTACTTACCACTTCCACTTAAAGGTAGAAATTTCATCCCTCTGCCAATCTTGAGTCTGACTCATCTAGTTCCATGCTCTTGTCTTTGTCCCACCTGCTTTGACTCAGGGCATTATCATCTACGACTCACCTGGTTTCTTCTAACTGTCCCCTCCCTAATTCCCCCACTTCTCCTCAGCAGTGAAGTAATCAAAATACTTTTATAGTTTCCTTTCTAAAAGATTAGTAGAATCATGTTATTTTCTTGCTTAAAGACTCCATTATCCCCGTTTCTAAAACAATAAAAATCTAAATTCCTTATACAGCAAAAAGTCTTCCTAATCTAACCTTTCTCCCACCTTTTTTCTGTACTGTATGTGCATTAGATGTCCTGTGAGGTCCAAGCAATCTGTGGTCTTTAACACACATGTGCCTTGTGCAGAGTCACTTCCTTTCCATAAAATGCCTGTCTCCCATGTAGTTCTTCCTAAAACTTCAATTTATCCCCTAAAGTCCTACTCAAGCTCTACTTACTAAATCCTCTCAGTCTCTACCAAGCAGAGCTCTTTACTATGTGCTCTATGAGACCATACTGCTTTTCTCATATATCTAATTTAGCACTTATTTTATTTAGCACTATTTTATTTTAGTTGTTGATTTTTCTTTCTTTTTTGGCTTTATACCTTGCATTCAATGAGCATTATTTTTGTTCATGCTTTATATCAATAGATAGTGAGCTCAAATAGGGAAATAAACTGTTTTTTGCATTTCTATATGCCAAATATTTGGTTTGTGAAAATGCAGAATACTCAGTAGGAAATAAATCATTCAAAAAGCAGAGGAAAGGGAGGCAAAAATGAAAGGCAGATTTAACATGAAACAGTGTAATGAAAAGAAGAGAGAAATAAACAAAGACATTGTTAAAATTCTCTAAGCATAATAATTTGTATAGCAAGAACAAATTCTGAGACATAATAGCTACACCAAATCAAAGAATGAAAGGATTTCATTTTCAATTAAAAGAAATAAATATCTTTCAGTTCCTTTTTGCTTTCAAAAAATCATAAGGCACAAAGTAAAAAAAAAAAAAAGGATTCTAACACAAATTGTATTAGTTCCTTAGGACTTTCACAACAAACTCCCACAAATTTGATGAACTAAAACAATAAAAATGTATTCTATTACAATTCAAAAGGCCAGAAGTTTCAGATGTGTGCCTTAGTCACTTTCTCATTGCTGAAACACCATACCCAGCACCCACAGCTGACGGGAGGAGAGGTTTCTTTTGCTCACAGTTTAGTCCACACTTAGCTGGCTCCAAGGCAGAAATTACATGATAGAAGGGCATGGTGGAGGCACTGTCGAAGCACCTGGCATAGAGGAACACCGCTCAACTCAGGGATAATCTCCACATCTCCAAAGATTAATCATATCTGCAAAGACTCTTTTTACAGAAAATAGTCACAAGTTCTAAGAATGAGGTCATAAGCATATTTTAAAAGATAACATCAGCCTGCTACACAAACATTCACAAAAATTAAAAACTTTTATAATTCCAACCCATGATATGCAAAGGCAAAAAGGGGATTGGCAAGTGATATTCAATTAAAAGGCAGGTTCTGTGCTGCTGAGCTATATCCCCAGCCCTGAAAACAGATCATTTAAAACCATAAAAGGAATACTGGGCAACTACTTGTAATCACCTCTTCGCTGTAAGGGGTTCAGTGATCTCTCTATCCTGAAAGGAAATAGATCACCGATGGGATACATAAGGCATAATGATCACAAACTCTAATGTAAAAGCAAGAGACATGGCACAAAAATATTGACAGGGAGAAGGGTAATACCCTAGCTAGGTCCCAGAGTGTTTGTGCCTTCAAAAAGAAAGCTAAGAATATCCTCTGGGGGCTAAATAACTGTCACCAAGAAAAATAATATCAAATAGATATTTGTATATTTTGCTCACTAATAAAAAATACCAACTGCCACTCAATAATCATTCAAAGGGAAACTTACCTTGTTTACAGAAATTCTAATCAGGTGTTTGGCACTGCATTCAAAATTATGATTGGACAATGATATATCAACATAGGGAATACAACGAGTAGGTAGAAGTTAAAATAAGTGAAAGAATGAAAGAAACTTAGAGAACTAGAGAATATGCAGTGAGAGGAAAATGTCAAAGAAATGCTAATGTCCCTGAATATTAGAGAAATATCACCTTGATGCAACAAGATATACTGTTTAAAGAAAAAAAGGCAGAAAATTAAAAGGATAAGCAAAAATTTGATGTGTGAGTACTGAAAGCAAAAATTTAGGAAAAACGTTAAAAGATAAAAGTAAATTGAAAAAGACAAACATAAAATCAGGAGAAAATGATATTTTAAGTGTTATGAAAAGCATGCATGTACATAATCCAACAATCCATAAATAGTAATTCAAGAAAAAAAGATTGAAGGAAATACTAACAAATTATTAAGGATATAACCTGAGGAAATTTCTCATAATTAGAAACATACAACTCAAGATAGCTAGAGCCAATCAAGTGCCCAGTCACAAGGGATGAAGAAAGACCCACACAAAGATGCATTCTGATAAAATCCATTGCATAGATTAAAGAAAAGCTATCAAGGGTTTACAATGAGAAAAGCAGGTAGCATATAAAAGATCATGCTCATAATGATGTTGGCCTACTGGACAACAGAGGAAGCTGGAAGTTAAGGGGAAAACATTTTTAAAATTCCAAATGAATATCATATTTCTCTTAAAGCAATAATAAATTTTTGAGGAGATAAATACGTTTAAATTGATTTATATGGTACACAAAGTTCACATGTATTGAAACATTATGTGTTATCTCATTTATGCGTACAAAGTTTATGTTTTTATTTATCGAAATACAAATAAATGAAAAAATCATTTTCAATCTATACCCAGCCAAAGATACAAACATGAGAACGGAATAAATCCTGACATGTAAATTGATAAAATATTTATTATCCATGGAGATTTTCTCAAAGTGTTACTAGAATATGAATCCAACAAAAACAGACAGTTATGTAAATAAAAGTAGAGTATAACATCTGGAAAGGATATATTACAACATCATAAAATGGAAGAGTCAATTCCTAGGACGTCAATCAAATCACTCTAAATGACACCTTTTGACATAACGCCTCTGAGTGCAGGCAGAGAAGCTGAAAATAAGAGGACATGGCGTATCAAGAGATTTCTCAAAATGACAGCAAAAATGAAACAAAGTTATTTTGCTAGATTGTCTAACCAGCTGTGAGCACCACAAGCAGTATACAGAAGCATTTTATGAAGATCTTAGAGAATGTGAGAGAGAGACAGAGAGAGAGAATAAGAAGAAAAAGAAAAGAGGAAGAGAAAGAAGAAGAGGAGGAGAAAGAGGAAGATGGAGAGAAGGAGGAGAGCAAAGAGAAGGGGGAGGGCAGGGGAGAGGGGAAGAAAAAAGGAAGAAAGAACAGAAGGGAGGGAGGAAGCAAGGAAGGAAGGAGAAAGGAAGAGAAAAAAGCAAGAGAGAGGGGAAGGAGAAGGAAGGGAAGAAAGAAATCAGGAAAGAATGGAAAGAAGAGAGGATGGAAGGAAGAGATGGAGAAAGAAAGGGAGATGGTAGGGAAGGATCTTACTAGAGAAAGAAAAATACATAAAAAATTTATTAATTAAAGGAAAAGTAAAAATTCTAAAGTAATGGAATACAATCATATTATCAACAGGTGCTAAACAGTAAAATTTATTTGAATATTCTCAACTAAAATCCCAGATACATATTTAACTGAAATGGTGTTACAGGTATGTTGAGAGAATAAAGAATTCGGGGATTTTAAGAAGGTTTCAATCTTTATAGCAAAATAAGTCAATTAATATATTCTGATGTGAAGAATCCTAAAACAACTGTATGAATGTTATTAACAATCACAAAAGTAAAACTGAAAATGACTCTTTTCCTACACTTGTGTCAAAAGATACATTTCTTTAATTATTAACCTTGAGAATTACTTAAATTGTTAATATACGTGTATTTATTTAGTAAAAACAAAAGTTCTTTTAAAGAAATATTAGAGCCCGGCGTGGTGGGACACGCCTTTAATCCCAGCACTCTGGAGGATGAGGTAGGAGGAGCATTGTGAGTTCAAGGCCAGTTTGGGCTACAACGTGAGCGCAAGGCTGGCCTGAGCTACACAGTGTGACCCTGCCTCAAAAAACCAGGGCTGGGAGTTTGGCTCAGCAGCTTACATGCCTGTCAGGCAGGCACAAGGTTGTGAGTTCAATCCCCGGTGCCGGAAAAAAAAGAAAAAAGAAATATTAAATTTACTTAACATAGTCTTCTACCCTTTGCTTGGAATTATAAATCAAATCTAATAGCCATCCACTCTCTTTGTTTTTCCTTTATGTGTTTCCACAAAAATAGGTTATGCTACTGGTACAATTTTATTAATCATTTAATGTGTCACTATGCTAATGCATGAATGTAGGCTTTAGTAAAATGTTCTGCTTTTCACAGAGAAGTAAATTCGTCTAATGTTTAGAAACAAATTGTATGCTTAATGTGATAGTAAGTATAGTATTCCAAAAGAATGCATAGTTCAAACTTGATGAACAATCTTCCTTTATAAAGGTAATATGCTATGCCTAAATTCAACTGTGTTACTTTTTCCTGATTGTTCCAAATTATTGAGTTGTCTCTAAGTGACACACTTGTTGGTGACTGTTATTTATTCCCATCTTCCTGTCACATTGAGTAAGAAAAGAAAACTGCTAAAGAGAAGAAATGTTGATTTTCAAATTCAGTATTTGTACTCATTCAGAAATTTCCTACAGGTAATATTAATGCTGATTTTATCAAGTAGTTATAATGAGGTTTTATCTATCCCCTTTAACTTTCAAACAAATTTAATTCAGAATCATATTCTTCAGAGTATTACAGCCCTTTTAAAATAGTATTTCCACCAAATACACAAAGAACAAAGTACAAAGGGAATTTACACAACAGGATTAAAGCCTCCGTTATTATTTCTGGAAACTGTCCTAGTCTCATGTTTTTCTTTCTGCCATTCTTAGAGAAAGTACATTATCCATAACAGGTCAACCTAAGTCCCACTAATTTCCTCAGGAATGAAGGTCAGGCAACAAGTAGGATCCTTGGGAAAGTGACCCCAAATGACCAAAAGGGCCTCCCCTCAGTAAGACATCAGGAAGCACAACTGTTTCCATTGACACCAATGTAATGAAAACAAAATTCTCTAGAACTATGTGCTTTCTGAGTCACAGTTTGCAAAAACATCATACATGCTGTGCTTTGACCACCCAAGAGGAATCAAAGTCCCTATATCTTTCCACGAGCATCTTGGTAGTACTGATGTTTGTGATTCTAAAATCAGGAGTGTGGGTGGGACCATCTCCATTCCTGGGACAGTATCAGTCAGTCCTCGCTAAGGCAAGGTTAGAAAAAAGATTTAAAATGTCCCATTAGGAGTGGGAATATAGCTCAGTGGCATAAGCACCTGCCTAGTAAGTGTAAGGTCCTGAGTTTGATTCCCAGCACCAAGAAATAAAATAAATAAATAAATAAATAAATAAATTGTACCCTTTGTTCCAAACCTGCTAAGGGAATTCATGGTATGTGACATCAAAAGAGCAAATTCAGGTCACCCCTGTTGGATGCAGCCATGTGGGTGAGTGAATAAACATGTACCAAACAGTCCCCCAGGGTCCTGTTTCAATCAGCCTTTTCCTTCATTATCTAAAGCGAATCCTAGGGATAATTAAAGGAGAGGACTCAGACTGTTTTCAGGATGTGATATTTCTCAGAAAAAATGGATTATATTGGTCAAATGTTTCAAAACAAAGAAATGACAAGTAAGAAGGCAGATTTAAGTCTTGGGTCAAAGGAAAAGAAGAATTTCTGAGAATATTTCTGTTCACTGTGAAATATATGAGAGATCAAGCTTCTTGGGAGCATGTGGAGAATGTGCAGAAGTGAGCCATGCATCCTTGGGTTAGCCTCTCAAGAAGCTAATGGCTTTGATGTTACTGAGACACAGGTAGCATGAAAGGGCAATGTTTCATCGTTGGCATGGTGGTCAATGGTGCAACTCCTACTTTCTATGCCCCCTCTAGAGTAGGCAGACATTCAGGACATGGGAAAGAACACTCACCCATAAAGTCACAGCTTGTGTCTTACAACAGAAAAAAGTGTAGAGAAATTAAAATATGGTCATCTGCACTAGACAAAAAATGGTAGTAAGCTGATAGATGCAAAATGAGAAACAAAAACATTTTTAAAAATAGGATTTTGTTATCTTAACAACTTCATTTTAGTCATTCGCATCTTCTGAAAAATTTATCTCTCCTAAGCCTGTCCTGGAACCTGATTTTCAATTTTCTTCCCACCCAAATTGTTGTGTCACTTAGTTTCCAAACAGCAATACCCTGACCCTCCATAGAAAGTTCCTGTCAAAGTGTACCTCCTTGGCAACAATTCTCCAGATCGTATTCATTCATAGCAGTATTAATATACTGAACTCATCGGGGTCCCTCTCTTGGCAGGTATATTGCTCATATTATGCTATCTTGGGATGATGATGTGTGTGTATCTATGTTTGTTTAAATGAATGCCTAATCTTCTTTGTTCGAGTGCAAATCCCACAAGACCAAGACACAGACTTTCTATTTTCCATTTTAATTTCCCGCAGCTCTCACCTTAATCTTACACAATTAATACATAATGGCAGACAAAGCAACCAACGTTTTTATTTATTCAGTGTAAGCAATAATAAAAGGCTTGTGCTTGTTTCATAATGGGTTTTACAAAAAGATTTAAACTGACTTTGTGAAAAAATATTGTCCAATCATGGAAAGCATTTTTTCAGTTCTTTACAAGTCTGGCTTAGATTAGAATGATAACAAACTGATGGACAGTATTTATGAAGCAGCTTCTCAGTTGCTTGTCACTAATTCCACAAGTTATCTAAATATTTATATGCTCAGTAAAGACTCCCTTTATAAGTTGCTCCTTCTAGAGCATGTGTGGTTGGCAAATTATCTTCAAATATATTATTGCATTTTATTTTTAAAAATAAAATTTAGAAGATATCGAGATCAAAACTATCTACCAAATGTTAGCATCATTAAGCATATCTGTATTTAGTTCAATGTCTATTTACATCTTTGAAGGTTATTTTTCTCCACTGAACATTTAAAAAGCTGGATAAAAACGGGTAACATCATTTAGAGAACACAAAGCTATATAAACTAAGCAATATTACCAACTATGCACAGAATAAAATATGTCAGATAAAAAGCATAAGAAACTCAGTAATGCTCTGGACCAACTTCTGAAAGAGACTTCATTTGTCATATAAGTATTTTAATTTTGCTTACAAGGAAAAATGTTCTCATCATGAATATACATATTACTTTAAATTAGTAAAAAAGAAAAAACACTGTAAGAGAAAATGTTTCATCTGTAAATTTTTCAAGGAGACGTGAATGATGAAAATGAAGTTACGTGTGAAAGAAAATGTTATACAAGGGACTAAATGCAGGAGGGACATATGTGACATCTGACTAAAGGATTAACATGCTCATGATGGAAAAATGGGGAAATTGAGTACACTAACACATAGGCAAAAGAACCTCAGTGCAGTTTTGGTGCAAATAAAGAAGGGTTTGAATCTATTTTCTGTTGCTTTTAAACAGAGACACTTTGGAAATGTTGCTTCAATTCACTAAACCTTAATTTCGTCACCTGAATAATAAGCAGACAGCCCCTCTTTCTCTAGTTGCTATGTGAATTAAATGAGACATATAATGTAGAGCCCATAGAAAAATCCATAGGAAACTATGAATATGCAAAAATACATGTTCTTTTTCTGCATTATGGATAGATGTAGCAGATCAGCACTGCAAATGTGTAATATTATTTTTTTAAAAAAGATTCATACATCTAGACAATAGTGGTAAAGAGAATTTTCATGGATCTTTAGGAGAGGAAAAATCAGAGTAGGAGAAAAAGGGTGTAGAGAAAGTAAAAGCATCAATCCAATAGTATGGAGGAATATAAATAGTCTTGGAAAGATCAGTAGAGGTGGAAGGAAGATTTATAAGAAAAGTACATATATATAAAAAGAAGTAAAATGCAAGTTGAAGCTTGGATCATGACCACAGGTAAAAGCATGGGGACATCCCGGGAAGCCAGTGTAGGCCCTAAAGCAGACAAAAAGAGACCGAGCAGTTCCAGAGACAAAGAGTGAGGCTAAAAATCCCACAACTGTGCAACTTTTCTTACTGAAACTGTAGGTTTCTTCAGTCACTGTGGATAGAAACTTACCCTGCATTCAACTTTTAATTTAGCTTTTATATGAGAATTTTCCTTAAAATGCATTACTATATTTTAACCCAATAATTCATATTGTGCTTTTAAAAAATAGCCTTCAGAGCAACAAAATCTATCCTGCCCTGCTTAATTATTTCTGACCATATGGAATTCGGACCATGAATGAAATAGAAATGCGTATCAGTCTGATACTGCATAAAATGCTCATGATTTGGGAAATAAGCACATCACTCAAAATACGATAATGGATTTTTAATGGCTTTTCATGGAATTCTTCAGAAACAATAAAAATCTCTTTGCAATGACCATAAACATGCATAGGAACATATTTTATTTACCTGCATTTTTCTAGATGAAGACTGACACAGTCTAAAAAGACCCTAGACATGTTATTTTGTTTATTTTCTGTCTCTTCACAATCCTATTTGTCCTATTTGAAGTAATGGGTCTTCCTGTTTTTCTAGTGTATAACACATCTATTATTATCCCATATCCCATATGTTAATCTCGCAGCTCAGTTTCAAATGTGTTAAAAAAAAAACCTTTGATAATTCAGAGTAATATAAAGCCAAATTATCTTAGAATATATCCAGTCTTAGAATGTCGTTTGTCTATGAGGAGCTGAAAACATAGTGAAACCTCAGTTCAGAAAAACAACTGCAAAGAATATGTGATTATTGATATTAACCCAGTTTTCTTGTATTAATTCAGAGTGTCCTGAACAGCCTAGTTCATTGGTGGAAAGGGGAAGAGAAGCTACTTCCATAAAATGATGAAAAAACTTTATTGATATCTTAGTAATTTAAATAATATGATCACATCATTCAAAATATCTCAGTTCTAAATGACTCTTGCCATTCAGTAAAATCAAAACAAACCCACAACTTTCTGTCATTTGTTTTTTGTTCTGGTATTTACTTACTTACTGTGTTGAGAACTGACCCCAGGGCCTCGTGCACACTAGGCAAACGCTTTACCACTCAGCCATATCCCCATTCCTCACTGATTTTTAAATCCTGCATCATTTTTAAATTTACCTTAATATCAAAATTAGCTTGTATTTTTGCTGTGATTTCCCTTCTAAAACATTGTGTAAATACGTATTTTATATACAGTTAAAATAGTGTGAGTAGAGTCGATGGTCAAAATTGATGGTAGAGAAAAGCTCTAGTAGAAGAGGCAATGACTTCCCAAGTGGTTTATTTGGATGCGCATAGGGTCAGTTTAATTTTAGAACACTTGGCCTAGTCTACAACCTGGTATTCTAAGCTTCATTTCAGTCCCTGCTACTTCATTGACTCTCCATCTGGCCTTTCCAAACTAAGGAAGAAGCTTACCTTTAAATCTAGAGAAAACTCATAAGGATAAATGAAGCCTTACAAAAATGAGATCTGTAAAGTAGCATTAACAGAAATGGGATTTTTGTTTTCAAATCTAAGTGTGTTGAGATAAAGAACTAACTGAATAGTCCATGAACTGCTAGACACAAAACACACTGGAGGAAGAGTCCTTCAAAGAATATGCAAACTGGACTCAGATATAGGGAGAAAAGCTACTATCACTGTAAGAGTAAAAAGGGCAAGAAAATAGAGTAATAATGTTGCTGTTTTAAGTAGTGATTTAAGATGAGGAGACATGGATGTTTTAGGTCCATTTATTGAATCTTATCAAAATATAAATATTGACAAAGATAAGGACATGTGTTATTTAGAGAAGAGGCAAGGATCAATCATGTTCCAAAAAGAAGCAACATCACCCTCAGGGTCAGAAAGAAGGCATTATTTCAGGAGGAGCACAGCATGCAACAACTTCCTCTACTGTATGATAACAAAAGAATCTGTACCTATTTATGGACCCCCTAATATATGTCGGACCACAGTCTGTATCAGTTCTTTTATTCCTCCAACACACCTAGAAGAGATGGTAACATTATCCCCAAAACATAGCTGCAGAGCCTACAGGAACTTGGTCAAGGTCACAGTGAGTCTAGTCAGTGACCAAAATCAGGATCTGAGCTTCAGCCATCTGGATTCAGAGCTCATACTGTAAATGTCTCCCAGTTTTCTATGCTATTCTTACCTTTATTGCTATTTGTAAGTTTATTTCGTGTGTCTTTAAGGTTTGTGTTATGAAATGAACAGCACCTGGGTCCATAGAAAGTGTTTGCTAATCTAAAACTTGCAGCAGTGGGTGGGCTTGGGGTTGGGGATGGGCAAAGGAACCATGGGGAGGGGGTTTGCCATATCAGGAGAGAATTGGAAAAGATGGCAAATGTTTAAATTTTTAAAAAATTGTATAAACATGGGCTGGGGATATAGCTCAGTGGCACAGTACCTGCCTGGCAAACGTGAGGTCATGAGTTTTATTCCCAGTACCAAAAACAAAAATTAAAAAATTAAAAATTAACAAAATTATTCAAACAAAATCAATTTTTACATATATGAATTTTTAAAAAATGGAATTTGAAATTTGGAGAAGTATATGAGTATTTCCCTATGTTCTATTTATCTCTCTTCTATTTTGTTTTTTATTCGTGCATATTAATTGAGCATATAAATACAGCTACATAGATATATAGATCTAGTATCTTATATAAGTGAAACCATGCAATATATGAGCTTATGTGTTAGAAATACTTCACTTAACATTTTGTCCTCTAGTTTGCTGAAAAGAAAGATTTGTGTTATCTGTTTCATTTTTGTAAGAATCGTTTTGGTGTATGTCTTGTACTATGACTAACTACTTTAAAAATAACAATATACAGTGTAATAAGTACTATTATTCTTATTATTTGACTATGAATTTTGTCTTTGTTTAATAAAATATTTGTGACAGTAAAGGGCACATTGTTATTTATACCCTTCAAATCAGCACCTTCCCCTCTTCCAAAACACTCATCCAATGATCATTCTTGCCACTTTCTGACGCAGTTCTGGATGGTCCCTTTCATGCTGTTCTTCATCTACCCTGTTGGGGTTGCTTCTAGGTGCTGAAACAATTAAAAATGTTTATCTTTCATTTTGACTTTGGGAAAGAGCCAGAGGTTACATGTTGCCAGAACTAGTAAGTAAGGTGAATGAGAACACATTGCAGTGTTTTTACAAGTCTGTCTTTCCTTTGGAAGGTAGCAGTAGCATTCACCATTTTTTGAAAAGAATTCAAACTACTTAAGAAAGTGGCAAGAGCAACAGGGTAAGTGTGTTCCAAATCATGGAGATGCATTTTGAGGAGGATTAATGCCAATGTCTTTAATTTGGGAGGGGTGGTTTGAGACTGGGTCTTGTTGTGTAGTTTAGTCTGGCCTTGAGCTCATTATATAATCTAGGCTAGCCTCCAATTCACAGAGATCTTCTTGCCTCAGCCTCCAAAGTGCTGGGATTACAGGCATGCACCACCACACCCAGTGCCAATGTGACTTCTACTGTAATAAATATTTTTAATTTAAATATTTCCCATGTATTTTGTACTGGAGGGAGACATACTGTTTGAAAGGCTTAATATACTCAATGCTATGTTTTAAATATCATGAATTACTGTTACAGAAAGTAAATTGTTTATAGAGAAAGACTGACTTCATTTGGCTATTGAAGTATGAGTGAAAAAGTCGAAGAAGTTCTCAGGTTTAATTCAGACTCTCTGGGCACCTAGAAAGGTCAGCAGAAAACCAAATCTAGGTTATCTTTCCCTCTCTTTACAAACAAAGCACTTCCCATTATGGATTGTATGAAGGTCAAATAACTCCTGAAATGAAATTTAAACTACTTAACCTGGCAAAAGAAGAATGTCTGGGCAATTTTGTTTCAACCACCTTGCAAGACTCAACTTTTGTGATCTGTGACAACCCCTCAAATACATGTGTTCAAAAGACCCCAGAACATATGCCATATACTAGCATGCCTCTGTTTAAAATGTGCCTCAAGAATCTTATTTGTTGTTGGTATGCCTTCTCAGCTCAAATGACAGCCATTTAAGTATTTTTGTGTTTCTACCAAGGAAAGCCTTTTCTACTTACTCTTCCTAGGTGTATATTTATTTTTAGATTTCTGTAAATATTTGTTTATAAGTATTTATAATATTATATCCTAATAGTCTGCCTTAGTACACTAATTCTATGATTGAACAAATATTTGTTGAGTGCCTATTATGTACCAGGCACACTCTAAGCTGTCTCAGCCAAGGACTATTTGTCATTTTGCCACTTTGCAGGGAGGGAGGAGGTGATTTTCTATTGCTTTGTTTACTCCCAACATTCAGTAGTCATTAATTAAATTGTTGAACTGAACTCCCCAAGAGAGACTAAATGAACATTATAGTCAATAAATAATCATTAAAATTAACATCCTATACTTTTTCAGAAAGAAATAATTAATATGTAGAAGGATATATATGTAAAGTAGAAGACCTTTACATTTGGCAGGGTCTCAGATCTGGAACTTTTATGATGTTAATTAGAAAGAGATTAATGAGAGAGAGCACCATTTTGTTGCTTCTAATTCCTTTCTTCAGTCTTAAATGGATTTTAATCTCCTCCCTACCACCAAGTTAGATTCCTTGGTTGTCCTTAAAACTTCAAGGGCAATTTGAAACCATCCAGCCCAAAACCTCACATTTTACAGATGAGGAAACTGTTCAGAGCAATTCATGATGCTGGGATGAGAATCCAATCCTGTCCTCCCAATACATCCCCCTCAGTGTCCCCTATCATACACATACTTTGTTTTCTTCTTTCAATTTTTCTTCTCCTGATATTCAATAAAGCAAAGGCATCAAGATAGCAGTTGGGATAACGTGTAACAGTAGAGGGTGGAGAAATTATATGCTTCCTTTTATATCCCAAGATCTCTCCACACGCAAGAATCTTTTATAATAAGAATTTGAATCTGTGCTAAATCTGTCTTTGATGAGCAAAAAGTTTTAGAGCAAACCTTTGTGCCTTCTCTTTTTCCCTTTTTCTCTAAATTTATGGTAGCTCAAATCTGTTAAATACAATGAATGGCACATATACACATTTCATATGCACATACAGTATGTTTAACAGTTGTGTGTATTATACTTGCACACAATTTTTATTATGGGAAACAAATATTTCCACATCTTTTGTCTGAAAAATTACCTGAAACTTCTTTGCTTTGTAGCTCATTGTGATTAATTTATCAAATTCCTCTTTGATGCTGGACAGACTGATGATGATTAATGAGTTTATCTGCTAGCAGTATTAAAAGCAATCTAGTTTAGGTAAGCAAGTCATGGTGTACTGCTTATTTATAAATCCTTTGTTCTTCATATGTTTTTTCTCCTGAGTTTGTTTATATTTTGAGGCAAAATTAACATTCCTTCATTCAAAAACTAATAAACAATAGTTTTCAACTGCCAACTTAAATTTCAGTCATTTTAAAAGAAGTTAGGATAGATCTCTGAAAGATTACTGCAGTCATAGTCTAAAGGAAAGGACCTATGTTCATCTGACTTCTAATGATTTCCTGGGTCCCACAGCCAGAGGTGCAAATTCTGAGGACTGAGGAAGGTCTGATTTTGAGTCTCTATATTAGAATCTGGAGGGAAACAGCAGCTGAGCCCAAAGTTGATAGAGAAGAAGAGAGGGAAGGTGCAACATTTGTGTGAGTGTTGCAGTCTATTGAACCACCTTTCATTCTCACAAGAAGCTTATTCTTGATCCAGTCACTTAGACCCCTGCCCTCTTTGATCATCTAATTCCTTATCATTTTCCAGCATTTTTAAAAAACCTGTATATACATTATTTTCTAGAACATGCTGAAAAATTGACAGTTTCCTCCGCCCCTGCCTGAAACCAGCCCACTGTCTGACATCAATTCTTGCAACGAATCACAACGTCATTCAGCCTAACAGGCAACTTGCAATTTCAAAAGCAAATTCAGCTGCAACCACTCTTAAGACATCTTACTGGGTTACTTTTCTGTCTTACGTCACCCAGGTTTCCAGAAATCCACTCAAAATGCCTAATGAGGCAATAAATTCCTTTATTGACTGTTCAGAATGTGGAAACAAATTGGAGTGACTCACTCAGGCCTTTTCTTAACCCTCTTATTCAGCAAAACAGTTTATTTTACTGAAAGAATGGGAAAAGAAAGAGCTGACAATTTAAAATTAACTAAATAGGCCCACCCTTTCTTATGCCCCTGGGATATTCAGGAAGATCTTTTTTGCAAGAGTATGTGTTACAGCTTAATTGAGATTGTAAAAGACCAAAATTGTGGTTTATTTATTGTCCTTGAGAAAGTAATTCCCATTTTTTGGCTTTTCACTTATGATTTATTACTCCAACTGCTTTTATTTTAAATAATGAAGCATTTTCTTGTGCTGTTTTTGTTGGTTTTAAAATTCAGTGTTCCTATTAGTCATTATCCCCAAGTAGACAATGACTGTCTTGGGATGTCACTTGCTTATAATGCTTTTCTAAGCACAAAAATAACACAGGAAAGAGAAAGTGCTACCAAAAGTTTACAATTCTCTCCATAGTTTGCTTTAAAATCATTGAATCATTGGCATCCTCTGAGCATATTCATCATAGCACAGGTGAATGTGTCAAAAAAACACTTTGGGGATTGAAAAATTATCAACTATATGTAGAAAATAATTTATTTAAATAATGAATACACATCCCATAAGCAATATGTTTACTGTTCAAAGTGAAGTTAGAGAAAATTTAGCTGCAACTCTTGAATTTGGAGAGATTAAAAGGATGGGTACAGCGCCCAGGGCTTCAGGGAGCACCCCTGGAAAGCCAGTAGGTACCACTAACCTGCAGTTCCCATCTCCTAATCTCCCAGCAGTGGTTCCAACACTACCATCCCATATTGCTTCTTTATTTTCCCTTCTAAATTTCAAAAAGCCAGATGATGCTAGTTTGCTTTTCATGTACTCATCCACAGAAAACAACCTTTAAGGGCAGTGAGAAAGGGGAGATCATCTGGGTGCTAAAATGTTGCACATCAGCTCTTTTTCTTCTCTTTAAAAATAGTGGCCTTCCCCACTGTTAAAAATAGTAGTCCATCTTCCCCTTTTCTCTTCTTTTTAATTTTGACTCTTATAAACTGCTTGGTTGAAGTTCTAAAGACTGACATGAATGTGAATGTTAGAAGGAAATGAAAATAACATTAAGCAGTTATCACATTATCGTTTGTAGAATGCTAGCAGTCAGTGCTGATTTGGTTTTGTGACATATTTTTTGAAGTCCTTAGAATACTCAAAAGACAGAAAATGCTATGGAAAGGCTCAAAATTGTTAACAAAAAACACAACATAATATCTGGTTATTTATTTTGAATTTTCAAAAGAACTGGACATGAGTCCTAATAAATTGGGACTTGTATTTACGTGCACTATTAACATTTATTTTAAAACCGTACATACAGCTAGAAGAGATCTTGAACATTACCTAACTTGAACCTCTGAATTTTACAGGTCATGTCTAAAAAAGTGTATTTTAACAGCATGTAACAGTGCAGTAGGAAGAGAGAACAAGTTCTTTATTCCCTTTCTCATGGTTCTGACCTCCCTGATAATCAGGCATTTACATGTGTAGAAAGACACTTAAATGTTCTTATACCAGTAATTCATGTTGTTAGAAATAAATGTACAAATGTGCTAATTCCTTACAAAAATCAGTTTTACTAATCACTACAATTTTCTAACAACATTCCTTATGTGTCAATGTGTTATTGAAACCACAAAAAACTTGTGCTTGAAATAAAGACCATGAATGAGAACACTTCTTTTACTGATGTGGGAAAAGATAGTGCAGTTTTCACTCTCTATACTAAGTCACTATATTAAAAAACTTCAAAATTTAAGTTAAAGGGAATTACAAAAAGTCAATCACACTAAAAATATGAGTATTATTCCTGAAAAGAAATATGTTCACTTTTAAATCATTTAACTGGGAAAACAAAGTTTTAAATATACTTCTAACTATACAAGTTTCTTGTTTAAAAAAAATCATCTGCATGAGCTTTATATTTACAAACCTATTTGGTGCCCTCTGTAGACTCATTTTTTGTGTACCCACAATATTTTAAGTAATACAGAGCTGCGAATAAATTGGAAATCCAGAGTCCCTGAGTACTGTGCCCGACAATCTGACAAGGATGTCCCTTTATATGTCTTTCTCAATTTCAGTACATATCAGAAACTTCTTGAATCTGTAAAAGAAATGATTGTTTACATCTATTATAAGGATAAGCATTGTATTAATGATTCCTAAATTCCCTAAGTTTTTCTTTGATGGAAGGAGCTTCTCAGCAGCATGAGCATATGACTTTTCAACATAAAGGTCCAGAACCTAAAAGTGATAATTTGAAATTTTGGCCACTCATTCATTACAAGGTTTCAGGAAACAGGATGCAATTTTCAGCGAGGTACTTCTCCCTTCTGAACATTACTTTACTTGTGCTTTGGGCTTGATAATCTCTAATTCAGCTTTAGCATGTTCATATTCTCAAAAATAATTTAACTTTAAACTAAAACGTATGTACTATACATTGTACAGTTTACCTAATGACATTTAAAATCAATTTACTTATAAAGAAACTAAGATAAATATAACCTGTTAATGCAAATTAAAGATTTGCTTTTTTCACTTTTTTATGGTACATAACCATACTCATGAAAATAGATAAATAGCAGTTGTTCAATTCAAGAATACCAATGTAAAAACTCAAGGATTTTCTGATACAATGAATTAATTAATGCAGCAGAAAAGAATGCCTTTTCAGTGATAAATGAAAGCTATTAATAATTTGCTTTCTATTTTTAAACCAGAGTTTTTTTCTGGTGTCTAATTTATTTGATATGATGGAAAAAAAGAAATTTACTCTTACTAGCAGTTTAATAGGGTTGTGTGAACATTTCTTGGGATGTTAACACCAGTCCTGTTTCCCTTGGAACTGCCTGACCTGTCCACACGAGGGTCCCTGGGAGCCGCATGACACTATCTTCCCTAATCAGAGCTGAGTTGATTTAGCTGGACACTTGCCCCATGCTAGATCAATCAAGACTTTTTCTCAAATAATTTAGAATTAGGTTCAGAAAATTCTTTTTCAACTTAGCCCACATCTGTGGAAGCAGAAGTAATCTCATGACTGCAGAGAGACCCTTGTCCTACTTCTCTGAGGATTGGAATCTGTTTTCTGGCACAGGGGTTATGAACCTAGAACACAGGGAGAAGTGGAGGTGGAAGACAGAAAGTATTTCAGCTGGCTTTACAAATCCGTTTTCCAACTCTCTTGAAGACCAGTGTATTTTCTTGCTATTCAATTGCATGACATAATCCAGCAGCTGTTTAATAAGTATATTTTTGGTTTAAATGAGCTCAAATAGACTTTTTCTAGGACATTTTAGAAATTTTGTTAAAACCAGCTAGATAGACTTCCAAAAGACAGAGCTCTCAGACTCAACAAATAAGTTGGTACAAACAGCATGATGTATGCTGATTATACAATTAGGTTCACAAGATCTAACACAAACAAATCTTTGTAAAACAGAAATATTGGTAATATCATATAAGTAAAGGTTACAGTAAATTTAAAAAGCATTTTTATTGTTTGTGTTTCACCAGAGAATTTTTATAGCCTTACTTTAAACGCAATTGACTTTTATTTTTGTTATGTTAAAATGAAGATTAATTTTCTTGTTACATATTGCTTCATGATACCTTCTACAATAAACGACTTTACACTCTCAGGCCTTTGGTAAATATAAGAATAAATGTCTCACTGTCTACTTTCTAAGGCCCTGTTTAAATTAGGTTACCTACACTTTGCATCAGACCTTGTGTTTTAAGAGCTTTGTGAAACAATGAAAAGAATTTAATGGAACCATAGATCAAAGAACCTCATTCATTAACTTTTAAAGTATCACCTCATTTATTTATTCTTCCTCTGGAGTTTCTCTTTCGGTAAGTAGCAATTTTATTAAAGATCCACTTAAGTGAAATGAAAAAGAATGGCACAGTTTTCTCTAATACATATAAAGAGGATATTCTTACATCTAAATTTATATTAGCCAGCAACATTACAGTGTAATCACTACATCTGTTTTTTGTATACATAAGGAGTGGGAGGAATACTCTGGCTTTTAAATGTACAGCACACCAAATAGCTAATACAGATTTTGGCCATGTGGGAAAACTTTGATGAAATTACCCTGTCTAAGCGAACAAAAGGGTGAAATCATTGGATTAAAGGCAGACCAAAATATTTGAAAGGTGAAAGCATGCTTTAAGCAGTCTGCAAAAGGAGAACCCAGTTTAAAGATGTAATTAATTAAAAGTAACAGTGCAAGTGGCCCTGTAATTGGGTACCAGTTTGAAGTATTAACTAAAAACAGTAACATTATATCCTTCATTATATCTTTAAATGAAAGAATAACTTAGCAGTCCATATACCATCTTGCAAGTACAACTTCTTTTCAAAAGAAACTGTAAACATACTCTGGGAGTCTGTTTGAGGAAGGAGTAACTTCAGAGACAATAATAGCATCCAAAACCTTACACTTCTAGACATAATCATTTCTGGTAAAATATCTAATTTTTGAAGATGGGATATCAACAGAATGCTGGATTATTGTGACATATAGCAAAAGCATGAGAAAATGAAATCTACAATCTGGAAATCATGACCCCCCCAAAAAATCTTATATAAAGTTATCTCTTTCTCTTCACGGGTGTTGGATCATGCCTCTTCAAATTAAAGTACCACCAAGTTTCCAGTACATAACTTTAAGTGTAGCAAAATAAATTCTAATGGCAAAAAGAACGAACAAAAAAGGAGTAATAATTTCTTCCCTTGTAGCAGTGATTCTCAAGCTTAACTGCACATTGGAATTACCTGAGGAGCTTTGAAAAACTGGCCTGAATTGTACCATCCAGTATTTGCATTTAATTTGTATTTAATTGGTCTGTGGCACCCCTGGCATTAAGGTTTTAAATGTCCCCAAGCAATTCTCATGTTCAGCAAAGGCTGGACATCACTACCCTAGAAAGAAGATTCTTGTGGGTCATGCTAATCTTTAAAGTGGAAAGTTTCACTGAAAAGAAACAAGTTTAATGGATATTTGGTAGTTATTACTCATAATTAAAAGAACAGATATTTAAAATATTGAGTCAAGTCAGATTAGTATATTCAATCTCTATAAATTGCTCTAAAGTGACAATAGAGAGCATATTTATTAAGATCATATATTCTTGGGTGATCAAATTTAAGTTCCAAAAGCATGTGTGACATTTAACTTACAATAATTCTCCTTTAGTCACTGTGGGAGATGATGGAAGACTTGTTTATTTTTTAACAATTAAATTATTGCACACATTAATTTTTTTCAAAGAGACATTTGGAATACTCTATAGTCAACAAAAAATGTTTTTCAGATTTATAGGATGAAAAATGTCATTTGAGATGCCCAGAATGTTATCGTTCTTTCTGAAGTTACTGTTTATACTATCATGAAAGAAGAATACTAACTATGCTTGGAATTAGGCACTATCAAGACAGTACAAATTTTACAGAAAAAAATAAAATAAACTGTATCTTATACAAATAAATATGAATAGATAATCTTATAATTATACAGGACTAACTCCTTCCACACAATGAACTATATATACCAAGGAAAAATGACATACTTTAAAATTTATGAAAATTATGTGCATATACACAGACATATAATGTATATACTAATGTAAAATAATCCAGTATATATATTATTTTAAAAATACAGAAAAAATACAATTTTCTACCTCTTAGTAAGATAAGAAATTACATATATATATGTAATGCAAAATACTGGATGTATAAATAATATAGCAATAAAATGATAGGAGAGGGATATCTCAGTATATACTTTCTACAGTTTTGACTTTGAACTTTCTATTATTATAGAAATAAATTCAAATTAAAAAATAATGTAAATGCTCCTGCTAGTGTTTTAGAGTTTTAGTCTGTATACTTCTAGGATAGCATAAAAAAGAGGCATAATCACACGCATGAACACAAACTGAAAGAAATAAATATTTTAAATTACAGAAAACTTTAACAAACGAAAACTTGGAAAAACATTGTGATTGAAAGTATTATCCCACATAACTGATCTTATAATAATCAATTTTTCATCAGTGGGACAAAATGACTCAGGTAAACAACTTATGAGGAAAGATTTCATTTGGCTCATGGTTTCAGTGGTTTTAGTTTATGGCCACATGGCCTGGTGCTTTGGATTTGTGGCAGTCATGAAGTCATGAAGGTAGAATGTCACAAGAGAGACCTGCTAGCCCTACCGTATCTGGGAAGTAAAGAAAGAGAGAAGGGACCAGTGTTCCACTATCCCTCTTGAAGGCGCACCCCAAATAACCCTACTTCCTCTCACTATGCCTTAGCTCCTCAGGATCCACCGCCTCCTAACCAAGTCACAAACTGCGACCACACCTGGAATCCAGGAGCCTTTGGTGGGGAGACACATGTCCACCACACAGCAGATAACCATCATAAATTTTTAAGTTAAAAAAAAAAAAAGTTAAACCAGGCGTGGTGGCGCATGCCTTTAATCCCAGCACTCAGGAGGCTGAGGTAGGAGGACCGTTGTGAATTCGAGGCCAACTTGGGCTACAATGCGAGCGCAAGGCTGGCCTGAGCTACATAATGCGACTCTGTCTCAAAAACACTAGGGCTGGGAGTTTGGCTCAGCAGCTTAAGCGCCTGCCCTGGCAGGTGCAAGGTTGTGAGTTCAATCCCTGGTGCTGCAGAAAAAAAAAGTTAAAATAAATATATGATATTGTTCAAATTGCGTAAGCAGTTTTCCTTGAAACATGGCAACAGAGAGGAGTTTTACATTCTTTTTGCTTAACGTTGTGGGCCTACCATATCGCTGACTCTTTATCTGCTGGGCTCCACACTGAGCACTTTTACTTCCAGCGACCAGAACTTCCTCTCAACTTTCCTCCTTCATCACTTGGAACTCTAGGAGGAGACTTGAGCTTAAAAGGGCACTAGACGAAAAACAAATCACTTATACAGGTGCAAGATCCACGTTAGGTTCAGGGGGAAATCTGGAGAATTCCTCCTGAAATCCTCTTTTTTTTTAAAAAAATGAGTCATCCTGCACATTTTGCTGCAAAGGCTAAGATGGAAACTATGCATGCGAGCTGGATTAATTGGAAGTTGATAGCTGAGCATTCAAGTCAGAGTGTGGTAAAGAAAGCATGAAACACCAGCAGGGGAGTAGGACTGACCTTCAGCATGAAACTCCCTGTTCCTTTGCTTCCATTCTCATCCTGGGCAACCCAGTCACGAAAATTGCTCTCTGACAAGCTGAGCCTTCAAACTGCATGAATTCAGTGTTTGGAAGAGGCTTTCGTAACAGCAGAAAAATCAGTAGCCAAGTCAGCTGTGGCAGTGAAGTGGGTACAATCAAGTTTTGGTTTTGAGCGCTCCTCACTTAAAAAAAAAAACGGTGTTAGGCAAGCACTTGAACCCTAATTTTGTTCCAAAGCTAACACTTGCTGTGAGTCAGAAGGTAGGAAAGTAAAATAAACAAAGCCGTCACCATATTAAATTTTCAGACCAATGGCTAGTTAGGGAGCATTAGAGGATGGACAGGATTATGGTGAAGAATGCCCTGCAGGTCTAAAAGTAGCCCCTCAGAAGTTTTTCCATACATATTAAGCTTTTGATAAAACTTTGAAACAACATTTACTGAAGGCTAATGTTTCAAATGTAAAACAGTTTCATATCCTTTGTTCGCTCAGCAATTACTTAGCAATTTGACTGTATATTAATACAGCTGAATTTCTCCTTAGATACAAATTGGTTCTGAGACAAATTTTTTAAAAGGGAAGCTGGGTGTGGTGGAGCATGCCCGTAATCCCAGCACACGGATGGTTAAATGACACTAATACATTGTTACAATTTGGCTGTAAAGTGGTTATGTACATATAGCACCAAAATTCATAACCAAGGCTAAATTGTTATGATTTTTCTTGAGATATTCACATTGAATTATTTATTAGGATGTGACTTTCAATTTTTAAAGTCACATAGTTGAAGCTGGGCATGGTGGCACAGTCCTGTAATCCCAGCACTCGGGAAACTGAGGCAAGAGAATCATTGCAAGTTCGAGACCAGCCTGGGTTACAAAGTGAGCTTAAGGCCAACCTGAACTGCATGGCGAGACCCTGTCTCAAAAAGACAAAAATAAATAAATAAGTAAGCAATAAAAAGTATCAAAATGCCTACAGAGTCACTCAAACGAACATATGTTTCCTACAGTATATATCAGATAGCACTCATTTCATATATATCATTGCAAATGCAGTCAGTCTCACTGATCATAAGCTTTAGCACAAATGAATAATCTGAAAAGCTTGTTGTCACTCAGATGACTGACTACTATCCTCCCAAGCTTCTGTTTTAGTAAATCTGTGGCGGTTGCAAGAATTTTCCAGATGATGTGAATCTGATATCATCTGGTATGGGCACAACATTTGGAGAATCATTGTCTTAAAATAGTATTACCTGCAACCTACACAGATATATTTCCAGAAGGTTTCAAATTTCCATAAGAATTACATAATTTTCTTCTTCACATTTTGATCATCTCCTAAAGCTATATTATCATTAGTACTTTTTTTCATCCAAATGGCCATGTTTACAAGAATTTGTATTTGTGTTTACAATCATGTGTAAAGTAAATGATCATTTAGAGTTAATTTCTAGAACAATATTTCTCATACTGAGCCACTAAATGTGCTCCAGGCAATCTCTGAGTTTAATTTTTAGAAACATTGGCATGCTTGAATCTCACACTATGGCATTGTAAGGGTTCAAATTAATCTATTTGACAAAGAAAACTCTCATGAACTTTGTCCCTCTTGGGTCTGTGGAATGTTTTTATACCTAGCAAAAGCAGTAAAGTGGCATGAGAGAGTGTGTTTTTAAGTATTTCAAGTCGTTGTATAGAGAAACAAACCCATTGAGGATTTCTAAGGGAAAGTAAGCGAAGATGCTGATGAAGCCCACCGACTGGCCCTGCTGTCCTACCTGGTCCACTGGCAGCAGAGGATGTTTGCCAATGTCTTAGAATATGTTATACCCTCCTCATTTTTCTTTCTAATAGTGGCTCTTGGCATGTTTGAAGCTCTTATGAAGATGATTTTTCTTCCCAGATTTACCTAACAAAAGAATGCTGTTCCTCCACTTAGATATTTAAGACGCGATGGTCATTGCAGAAGTAATACTTGCATATCACTGCACTGAAAGGAGGAAAATGTTTAGAATCCCTTCAGATTTTACCACTACTCCTAGGTTTGGTTCACAAAAAGGTTCAGTAACTTCTTGTCCCCATTCTCCACCGATTTACCCTTCAACATAGGATAGTAAACCGAAGTATTTAAAAGGGAGTCCCCTATTTCTGAGATATGTTAAGAAAAGTTTTTAAAAAGCTGTAAAATACAACCTACATTTACTGATACTGATTGTCTTCAATTGCTTAGTACCCAGTGTATCCAGAAATAACTTTATTAAACTAGTCAACATGGTTTAGAAATTGAATATGTAACATATTTTTACATATGAATACCGAAAAGCACACACATACACATACATATTGCAGTTAAACGTTGTTTGAAAATAATTTTTTTACAATAATAAATTTGCCTAAATTCACCTAATTCAAAGGCATAATGTAATGTTTCTTATCTGATTTGGGGGGCAAAGCCAGGATTTTATACAGTTCCAGCAATATATATTAAGTGCTAACTATGTATCAGAAATCAGTCTGTACTTACTCCAACAACAATCATTAGACATAAATAAGCTTTTTATCAACATTTACAAGTGAGGATATATAACTTTCCCAGAGAAAAACACAGAGCTAATAGGTAGCAGAGCTAGGATCCAGACTAAGCATTAAGTAAGGCTCCAGCCAAATTTAATGGCCAACGAAATGTGCCAAGACTGATTAAAACAAGAATGTGCTGATTAAAAGCATTTCTTATCTATGGTCACAAAGAATATTTAAAATTCCAGGGATGGTTACTTAAATTACAGCCTGCACAGAGTGCGATTACAAACACTAAACATTAGTTGGTACATCCATATTTTTGATGGAAAGATGTCCATGAACTGATAGTTTAAAAAATTGAAAATTTTAAAGATGTGAAACAATTTGTGAACCATTACATACAGAATGGGATCCCGTTTTAATGCATATGTATAATAGCTATGTTAATAAGGACACACAGTAGCATTACACTGAGATCTTATATTCTGATCTATTTTCTGAATTTTGGTAATAAAAACATGAATTATTTTATAATTAGAGTGGTACCTTGGTTCACAAATGTAATTCTTTTCATGATTCTGGTTGCAACCAAATTGCAAGCATAAAATTATGCAAATAATTAAGTTTGTAAACTAAGGCACCACTGTACATACTACTATATTTTTTAAAAAAGAAAAAAAGTACTATAGTCATGGTTGTGTAATAATTTATTAACATTTATTGTGCACTTACTATATGCTGGGTAAAGATCTTAGAATTATTTATAAAGAATCTCATTTAAACTACATGTAAAAAAATAACAACAAAATTGTTGAGGTAGCTCTTGATAGCACTCTCATTTTACCAACAAAGAAGCTAAGTTGTAGAAAGATTTCAGAGTCTCTCAGTAGAGCTCAGATGCTAACAGCCCAAATCCAGGGTAAAGGCCCT